>NDFZ01001994.1:1888-15953 GCA_002192655.3 Mamestra configurata | reverse complement strand
GGAAGAAGTCATTTGATGATTTCCCATCCTTTACGAAAATTAAGTAATGAGATTTAAAAAAAAGTAGATAACGTCAAGTAAGGTTTTTTGTCTAGTGAGAAAACAAAAACACATCATGAATTGTTGTCATTTCCATTCTTGCATGGACTCGTAAAACTATAATATAATCATTTATGGTTTATTGTGTTACTTTACGTTTTCTATTTTAAACGATGTTTTCGCACACTTTCCAAATTAAAGTACAATTAATTAAATCGTTTTTTTCCTTCAGGTGGTGAAGGCTAAGGCTGGCGGCGGCTCCGCCACGCTGTCCATGGCGTGGGCGGGCGCGAGGCTCACCAACGCTATCCTCAAGGGACTCAACGTATGTACCGTACTTCTCTGTTTTTCTTTCTCCTCCAGTGTTCTTTTCTGATTCATTTCGTTAGGGGATTCAAGACAGTTGAATTGTTTCTCGGGGACTCGTCGAGTGCCATTGGCTTGTTGATACACTCAACAGTTGCAGTCGTTGGGAGTAGTGTGGCGGGCTTTTCTTTCTCTCATTTTAGGAATGAAGGACCCACTTTAGTCTGTTAAGTTAGAAGAACTAACACTAAATTCTATTGTTGTTTTCAGGGCGAAAGCAACGTCGTAGAGTGCGCCTACATCAAGTCAGATCTGACAGAAGCCTCCTATTTCGCCAATCCCGTAGTGTTCGGAAAGAACGGTGTCGCCAAGAACTTGGGCTACGGCAAACTGAACGCGTACGAAGAGGCTCTCCTCAAGGAAGCGCTCCCAGAACTGAAGAAGAACATCATCACCGGAGAGAAGTTCATCAATAAGTAAACAACTTTACCTTATAGAGGGTCGGGCCTAAGCAATAAGTTGTAACAGTGAGCAGGTTATGTAAAATAATAATAGGATACGAGTAAATGTTTGGTCACGGAATGGTTATACACCTTTAGGTATACGAGCTGCCATTGGGGAAATGTTTATCAAGATGTTCCAACCTTATTGTTTTCAGAGACGGTGGTTCCGATGGTAGTTGTACTTGTAAGTGAAACGTGACTTCAATGTATTGGTATCTGTTTGAAACAATCAGGATTCAAGGAGAGGTTATTATTATTGTATATTTTTTATTTGAAGTCGGTAGCAATCATGATCGTTTGGAATAGTTACTGAAGTTGTTGTAAACCGTCGCTAGTTGTTGTCACATAACGTTCTCACTCATAGTGTTATTATATGAATTGTATCATTATTAGGTGCTGATATTTTCTGTTCATTCACATAAGTATTAATGGTACTATATGAGTAGGGAAATATTGAATTTCTTCCTATATTTAAATGTGAAACTGTCTGTAAAGTATCAGCGCCTAATATAGCTGCACATTGTATAAACTAAAGTTATGCTATTCGTAGAAATAGTAAACTTCACCAAACAGTATCAGTAAAATAAGATGTACGCGGCCCGACCGACCGTAGAAGTGGTATGTTGAAGTATATTTATTACGATTACGACCTAGATAATGTATTTCGTTCTAAAATCACTTTTATAAGTGCATTTTGTATTTAATCATGTTTTAAACAGAAGCTGCATTGTGTTTCAGACAAGTGTCAAGCTTGGTCAGTAAAGTATTCGTTAGCTACAAACTGTCACCCAAAGATGTCGCTGAAGTATGGAAGTACTGTGTAAATATTGTGATGTGTATGATGTTGGTAATTAAATTACTGCGGTATGATACACATGTGTTTTATTCAATGAACAAATACATAATGGTTTACTCTGGCAGCCTAATGAGAGTTCTCGGGAAAATTCACGCCACCAGCTGGCGCCACTTTAGGCCAGTGACGGCATAGCATGGCGTGGCAAAGGATTTTTTTCGTGGACAAATAATTTTCCTTACGAACTCATTATTTTGTTTTAATACGAATAGATAGAAATATCTCGCGTGATGAGGCGGCATGCAGCGGATTGCCACGTCATCCTCCGGGATGCTACGGCACGTCGTGACGTTGCACAAGATGCCATGACACGTCGCGGCAATCATTTCAACAAAATACACAACCAATTTTACATTAGCACAGTACTGAACTGAACGAGTGAGTGGCATGCCGTAGGAGGATACGATATGCCGAAGCGCGCCGTGCCGCGCCATGCCATGCCGTCAGTGGGCGCCGGACCTAAGGCTTTGAAAACGTAAATTCTGACATTAATTTCTAATGTCGGAAAACATTGCCTGCACATGATGCCTCAGTGCTGCGACCTGGTGTACAGCATCTCGGATAATTCTCATTGTTTACCACAGTTTCTATCTCAATCCAAAGGACTTTAATTTGAAGTAAATTACTAATCCATTATTTATACGCCTGAACAATTTGCCAATGAATATTGTTGTATTGTTGACATGATAAGTAGGTATTGCTATAGATTGTGTTTTACGCCGTCCGCCGCTGTTCACCAGAACATATGAATCAATAGAAGGAATGTGGATACCAAAACTAGTATTACTATCGCAGTCTCCTGGCCACATTTGTGTGACTGNTAGAAGGAATGTGGATACCAAAACTAGTATTACTATCGCAGTCTCCTGGCCACATTTGTGTGACTGACACTGGCATGGCCACCATCAGGGATTTTAATTGTGATAACACCAAAAATTTGTTAAAAAATTTGTCTAAATTTGTCGCCAAATATCAGAATTTGTTGGTCACTGGTTCAAAAGTTAAGTTATAAGCGATTCTAAGTGGCCGTTTTGTGGAGAATCTCCCCATGTTGATCACATTTATATTATCTCAAATGGCCAAGTTGGGAGATTCTCTCCGGGTCGGCCACCTAGAAACGCTTATATCTTAACTTTTGAACCAGTGACCGACAGATTCTGTTATTTGGCAAGATTCCGACTTAATAAGCGTCAACATTTGGGAGAAAACAGATCTTCGCTAGGTTCCCGAGCTTTTGAGATTCAAATTGGGCCAAGCTGGGGCGACTCTCGAGATAGGCCACTCTAGAACCAGGGACCGACAAAGTCTGATATTTGGCGACAAATTTGGACTTTCACACATCACTTCATTCCACAACTTCTAGTTGCAGTTGTAGCTTGCGGCTGATGGCTTGGCTTGATGGAGAACTAAAATGTGGCTGCAATTCCACTCTGTTACCATTCTGCGGCCTCCACGTAGGGTTTGTTTGCTCCAATCATAGCTTCAACGACCATGGGTCCTTGGGCAGCAAGCTAAAAAAATAAACAACTTGAAAGTTAAAAGAAAATTATTTGTAAACATCATTCAGTCTCTGTTATCTGCAAACTAAAACAAATGTTAAATTGGCTACTGACCACGTTCTCCTTTTTTTTCAAGTCTTAAAAATAATAATTATAATAGGTACACATATTATTTTCAAATGTCTTATTCATGAACTAGCTTTTGCCTTCGACTTCGTCCGCGTGGAATAGTTACTTTGTTATTTTTAAGATACCAGTTTTTCAAAATCGCTTGAACATATATTAATTTATTTCATTCAGTTCATGGTTTTATCTTCAATAATTACGGACTCCCATAAAAACTTTCAACCCCTTTAAGCCATTCCTAAAAGGTATGCCTATGTCCTTCTCCAAGGCCTAATCTATCTCTGTACCTACCAAAAGTAGAGTTGGCCTGAGGAACAAAATGTAGGTACGTATATTTTCATTCTGGGCAGCAATTGGTCCATTCTGAATGTAGATAGATTGGCATTGTCCAATATTCTACTAAAATAATCAGCTAATAAGTTGCTAAATGGCTCAGATTTTTTTATAAATCGAAGCCCACAAAACACGGGGTACTTAGTGAGATGGGATTGACGGGCCTAGAAAACAAAATAGCACTTTTCCTCGCACCGTTAGCTTCTCCGAAAGATTTGGTATTGCAGTCTTTTTAATTTGACCCTGATGCCAAAGTAACAAATTAATAGATTAACATTTTACCTTTCACTTCCGTGTTGTCACAATCCAAGCATCGTTCGATCTTCCACTTTGCACTGTCTATTTCCAATAACGCAATATATTATTGTAAATACGCAAATGTGTGCCATTTTCATATATCTCTATGTATATTTCCACCATGAGAAGCACTAGGTATGCTGAGAACACCGTCACTCCAGTCCAAGTTCTCGACTTAGGATTACTATAACAAAACCGAGGACTTTTCTCCATTGTCTTTTTTAATCGTGTTTTGGAACAGACTGCAGTTTTGGCACCGAATCAATACGGATAGTTTATATTTAGGGGAGATAAAGGATGATGTTGATTTGTAGAACGTTATTGTATCTATGTATGTGTAGGTATAAAACTCTTGTTTTCTTGCATAATGGCTGGGACTAGCGAAAAGGTCTGCGTTCGATTCCGTTGTTGAGGATTCCATGTTATTTAGTGAAATTGTTTGATTTTCCTTTATATTTTATCGTTTGATTTGGTGTTATTTTAATTACTTATTGATCTTTTTCTATGATTGTTAAAGTTGTACAATTATCTGAATAAACGAATTGATTATCTATATCCATACGTATAATAAAATCGTAGACTTACCGTGTCTAAACATTGAATATTTTTGCATAAAAATAACAGAAAAACATTAAGAAAAAGACATAGAACACAATTTTTGTTTGTTTATATATTTGTCGGTTTGTCTATATGTTTGTGGAAGCATCACGCAAGAACCATTGATTGGGTTAGAAATGCTTAAAATATTAAGCGTTATCCCGAGTAATATTTAGCTTTTATTTCATCAAAATCGACCCACAAAATCAAAAATCGATTTTTTAAGTTTGGTATGAAACTTCATAGAGATTTTTTTTACTTGATTGAGAAAAAATAAATGCATGTAAGCATGAAAATACACCGAAACAATTTTTTGAATTATTTGAGATACTTGTAATGCGTAGCAAAATAAAAGTGACCATTGGCGGTATGGGCGTTTTCCCCTGCCAAATATTTTGTTAGTTTACTACATGGTCGATAGATGACGTTGCGCAAATGACGCGTTTTCTGAATGGCGGTGTTAAGATTCTCCGACGGAGNCAGCGGCATACTCAAAACTAGCATGCCAATACCTAGCATGTGTACCCAGTACGACAGCATACTCAATATTAGCATGCTGTCAAGCATGCTTAGTAGTGTGCTACTTTCGAGCATGTGTATCTGTAGCTTAATGCCGACCCGACTCTCGCCGCCAGCGCCACGTCGAAAGACAGACTATAGCTCCTTCCAGGAAGCGCTGAAGACCACCACTCCGACTTGGCCCATAGTCACCGACGCAGACGTGGACGGAATGGCTAGTGAGGTCGCTGTTTGCATCCAACGCGCTTTGACGAGGCAACCGTTGCTCTACCGCATTCGAAAGGGCTGCTACGCAGGCCCCTGCCACGCCACCTACGCGAAATGCCCGACCATGAAGTTACGTCTTGCGGAGAAGACGAAGGCCAAACTACAGGAGCACAACGCTGAGAGCTGGTAGTCGTTTATAGAGTCGACTGGAGGTGACTGGCCGACAATCCACAGATTGTGCCGACAAGTCACTAGTACCCCAGCCTCTCACTTCCCTCCGTATCGTCGCCGGTGTGTGCTAATCTTAATATCGCTCCGGTTTTTAAAATCGGAAATCGTGTTCCGTGTTTATTTAAGGCTTGTGAATTGTTTCTAGCTGTGCCCTAGTGTATTAAGTGCGTGTTTTGTAAGTTTTTGAAGGTGTCTGTTTAATTATTTCTGGTAATTAGTTAATTTCTCCAGCCTTTGGTAAGTGCATTTATTTTCTTAGTTTGTGGGTACCGCAAAATAATTTAATCGATCGTTATTTTTATTTGTTTCCAATTTTTTACTTTTGATTTATGTCATCCGCGTTCTAATACCTACGTTTATTTAGTGTTATCTCCATCAAACATGATGTCAAAAAATGATCCGCCTGATCGAGGTGGAGAAATATTTCGTGGAAATACAATAACTCAAAGGCTGCCGTGGCGACCTCCGCTAATTTTAAACGCTTGTTTAGCGAAATGTCTCCATCATACATTTCGCCCGATTAAAACGGCTTCATCAAACATCCGAAACCGTGGAAAAATCCTCACCGATGTTAAACATCAGTGATGCGGGCAGTGCCGATTATTGCGACTTAGTTTCCGAGGCATATATCTATTTAACTAAAATTAACAAACTAGTGAATGATCAAGGGTCCCGCATTAACGTTGCAAATAAATCTGCTATCATGGACATGACACAACGAGTCACGGCTATCGTTTCTATGCTGGCCATAAAATCAAAACGAAACTCGAACAGTTAATCCTAAACATTAACTAAGTACTTATATTGGATAGTTTAACCAACGGTTAAGCAAGGCTAGACAGATGATGAGATTAGTTTAAGACAAGCTTTTGCCCGCGACTTCGTACGCGCATATGTATCCCGTTTTTTACCTTTCCCATAGGAATTCCGGTAAATCCTCTTAGTGCTCCCCTACACTCCCCAAGGAACCTACATACCAAATTGCAGCTTTCTACTACCAGGAGTTTCGACTGTGCGTTGTGTCTGTCACTCATCAATAACGGAAGGATTACGAAAGAATGTATAGGTACTCTATATCAAAGAAAGAAAGAAAAATATTTATTTGGGACTCGCACAAAACAAACAGATAAGAAGATAGATAGATTAATGTTTGTTTAAAATCGCTTTATTTGTTATATTTTACAATCCTACTATTATATCTATGATGAAAACAAACAAACTCAACCACAAACATTACGCAGTGTATTTTAAAAATATTAATACACCATACTTAAATAGCAAAAATTGAGCACCGCACCATGCATCGTACCTACTCGTAACATAAAGTGTTAGGTTTTCGAAATCCGGGACAATTAGGTACCTAAGTGTAATTCCTGGACACGGGACAAGACCCGTAATTCCGTGACAATCCCGGATTTCCCGGCCATCTGGCAACCCTACTTCCCATAGCCTTTTCTTACGAATTATAAAAAATTCCGTTGTATTTCATTTTTCATTTAATTATATAAATAATTAATGAGTTCCACAAAGCGGTGAGGGTGTACCTATACTGTATAGTGCAATTAGAAGAAACTCTTTTAATTATGCCAGCACGGGTTTAATGATACAGAGAGACAAATAAAAACATACCTAATATAATATTAACTGTGACACAATAATAACACAAACAGGCGAATTATTTTTATTAAGCGTAAGCGCACACGAGAAAAAATGTTTTAATTATGACTTTTTTCCAACACAAATACTCTTGGCTATTGACTTGGCCAAGTGCTGCCCAGGAGTTGCGACAGACCCGATCTCCTCGGAGAAAATCCAATGTTGCAGTTTAGTTTTCATCAAAATCGGTCCCTATGGCCGATCGTTGTAGGATACGACGTTTGACACGCGTCCTTAGATTCACCGATTTACCGCTCGTGAAAAGCAACGACCTGATCTTCCACACTCATAGATGTCATGCCCGTTGCGTGCTCCTTACCATGAATCGGCCGATTCTAGTCGTCGCCGGACTTCTGGTGGTCTCCTGTAACCGCTATACCGAGCCGTAACCGCCACTTGGTTAACCGCTATAAGACTTTATTAACTGTGCCTAGTGAACTACTGCATCAAGACTAGGACCTGAGGAGAATGCTGCCAAATAAAAGAGAAGGAGCTCGAGAAACCCACCTCTGAGGTCAGTCGTAGTATTAGTTCAGGGCAGCCTCCGAACCGTCCTGTCCTAGATACAGAGCAGTCTTTGTGCAGTGCAGTTTAGTGCTGGTCCTTCAATCAACACCTAACCAGCGATCCACCCGCTAAAGAATATAAAAGACGTGTGACATAGCCGCGATGACCAGAGATGCCTAAACATCTCACTTCCCTTCTACCTGGAAATCCACTCATATCATACCGGAGCCTAACAAATCCGAAAACACAGATATAAATGTGTGTATGTGTACTTAGTAAGCTGCTTGAAAAGCTAATCGTAAAACGCCTCGTGGATACAGATCAGCACACTACCACCACTGCCAGCGAAATGCAATTCGGTTTCGGCAAACCTGTACAACTGACAGCGAACTCTAAAAAGTTCTAATATCTATATAGGCTACTTTCCTTCGCATATCTATTTGTAGTTGTACTTGTGACTAAGAAACAGCGCTATTCTATGAAAATAGGTATTATCACGGTGAAAATGTAGGTGGAGTGAGCGTGAAGTCAGCTATCATTCCACATTATCCACATAGTTGCTAAGGATTGACAGCTCACTTCACTTAAGGTTTTACGGTGAGATTTGATGCAGAATTCACCGGCAGAAGCAGTATGTGCGCCGATTCTTATACAAAGTAATAGGCATGTTATTATTTCCATAAGGGTTGTATTCTTTCTCACGCGGTTGTGTAATTAAGAAAATTAGTAGTACCTCCCGCTAGGGTGAGGTGTCTCGATATGAAATAAAAGGAAATCACGCTCCGCGGCAGAATGGCGTCTTTACTGCGAAAATTCTTTAAAAGAAAGTCAAATAAAAAGGCTAATGAGAGAGTAAGCAGGATTTTTTTTATATTTAAATCTGGATGGTTATTTACTTAAAATATCTGTAATATTATTTGCTTGTATGTTTTTTATGGGTAATTGGTAAGGCTAAGCAATCTGTGTCAACTGTCAAGTAAAAGATAATCTCTTATTGCTAAACTATTTGGCAAAAACATCTCGTCGCTTTAGTTGCTTCTAGAGATGAATGAAATAGAAGAGCGGCCTAATTGTTGCGTAACGTGTCAAATCACAGTTTTTTGACGCATTTAAGTATAATCCACAATTTGGAAGTCGTTGTTTTAAGCAAATAGGTAGGCAACATAAGCGTAGGCAAAGCAATCGCAGTAGATTACTAAACGGTTTCTACGTAATCGCAGTGCCTTTGCTGTAACAAGTTACACAGTTAGGCCGTTGACATTCCCAGTTCAGAATCGTATAAAACTCAGTGTTATGTCGTAAGGTCTACGACAAGACCGAGTACGACGAGTCGTACGCGCCGACGAAGAAAGTGCTGGGATGGGTGGCCATCCGCATGACGCACAGCATCTCCGAGGAAACCACGTATGTAATAGACTTTGGTTTGGACTCCTTACCTATCATTTCGTTGCTAGGATTTAGAAATAGTCCAAGATCCCAGAGCCCCTAGACGTTGCTTATTTTCTCAGCTGAAAATATGTGGGATAGAGTAGTGTTATATGAGCTTTGAACGGACGCATACCTGCCACATTTTGTTGCTAAAAAAATAAGTAGAGTCTGGGGGTTAGGGATCTCGCTTTAAACGCTAACAAGTAGATACAATGCATTTTGGATAGGTACCTACCTACTCTATGCACGATCCCCTGTTTCCTTAATTAGTTAAACTTAAACTAGCTTACAACAACTTAGCCCAAACTTTTAACCAATGGCAAGACGGTAAACACAGTGTGACGAGTTCCTATTGGTTACCGAGTTAGGGCCAAAGTTATACCCCAGGGCCAAAGTAACTCAACTTTAAAATATGAATATCTTATAGGTTTCATCATAAATCATGTAGATATCTAGGTGGATTCATTTTTGTGCGTGTTTTGACTCTAGTAAATGGTGGGACATGTTCTACTGGTTTGAGATGATGAACCTGTTCCTGGCGGGACCGTCGGAGCTGGTCAGCATGGTGACGACGGCATACGAGGCCCAGACCTTCCGCGACTCCATCAAGGTGTTTCGCATGATGCCCTGCTTCGGATGCGTCGTGTTATGTGCGTTAAATCTCAGTTATTTGTTACAGTCGGTGCTTTTTAGTGTTTCGTTCCCGTAGGGTAAACGGAACCCATTACTAAGCCTCCGCTGTCCGTCCGTCCGTTCGTTTGTCTGTCAGCGGGCTGTATCTCAAGAACCGTAATAGGTAGACAGTTAAAACTTTCACCGATTGTGTATTTTTATTGCCACTCTAACAACAAATTGAAAATAAAAGTTTAATTAAATTAAAAATGAAAGGGGCTCCCGTAAAAGAAACTTTATTTTTTCGGTTCATGGTACGCAACCTGTGGGAGACTCCCACTCGCACTTGACCGGTTTTTTACCTTTATTTTATTTTATAACATTTAGGAAAATTTACAGCTGATACTTTCTCTTTCCTTATTTTTTTCCGAAAAACTTATTTTGTGCACGGGGCCGGTCTTAAACAGCTAGGCGCCCGGGTCCGAGTCACGCGTTTGGCGCCCTTTCTAACCCCGGACGAGGTGTGTCATAAGTTTGACCGCTATGACGTGTGTGTGTCTGTCTGTCTGTCTTTGGCACCGTAGGTCTTAAACGGGTGAACCGATTTGGATGCGGTTTCTTTATTTGAACGCAAGTTTTCTAGCGGTGGTACTCAGAAATGTTTTTATAAAAATCGGTTCAGCCGTTTAAAGATCATCAGCTGTTTTCTGATGAAGGGATGTGAGCAACTTTCGCGGGTCAATGCAAACTTCGGTATTCCATAACTTCAATTGTATTGCAAGAAAATGAAAACCTTGACCTGATGCTGCAGCATGACCTGAGGTCTGCAGAATATCCAATTGCTCGCTTAGTTACAGTAGAGGTACTGATACTGAATTACTGAGGTAAGTATTATGTTTAGGCACACTGAAACGGTTTCAATGAACTTTTACGACGCGACGCCTTAGGACGACGCCTTAGGACGACGCCATAGGAGGACGCCTTAGTGCGACGTTTTAAGACGACGCCTTAGGACAACACCTTAGGGCGACACCTACAGACGATGCCTACGGACGACACCTTAGGACGATGCCTTAGAGCGACGCCTAATGACGAAGACTTACGGCGACGCCTACGGACGATGCCTTAGGACGACACCTTAGGACGACACCTTAAGACAACGCCTTTGGACAACAGCTTAGGACGACGCCTTAGTGCAACGCCTTCGTGCGACGCCTTAGGACGACGCCTCAGGACTACACCTTAAGACAACGTCTTAGTCCGACACCTTTGGATTACGCCTTAGGACGAGGCTTTAGGATGACCTATGCACGACAACTGAGTGCGACGCCTTAGGACAACGCCTTAGTGCAACGCCTTCTTGCGACGCCTTAGGACGACGCCTTTAATTAGGACTACACCTTAAGACAACTTCTTGGTCCGATACCTTAGGATTACGCCTTAGGACGACGCCTTCGAACGACGCCTTAGGGCGACACCTACAGACTACGGACGACAACTTAGTACGACGCCTTAGGACGGCGCCTTCGAACGACGCCTTAGGACGACGAACGATCAATATTATTATAAAAAAAGTTGTAGCTTTTTTTGCAATTTTCAACATGATACGTTTTTCGGAAAGTACCTAGGTAAAAAAGCAACAAAAATCATTCGATGTTATGAAGACAAGATACCTATTATTTAACATTTCTTAATGGATATTTTTCAATAAAATTCTGAGGCAGCATTGACCTACTTTGGTTTTACCAAGCTGTCTCCTTAATGACAAATAAAAACTGCGAAAAAGGTCACGTAACAGCCTTTAGGTTTTAAGGTTGATGGACACATATCAGTGCCGTGACCGGGACGTGTCCGGGCCGTGGTCCCTCACAAAATATGGTTAAAACGTGGTCTTACGCATCCTGGACACGTAGGTATGTGTGTGTACGAGTTCATATAAAATATACGCACCGATATTATTTTGAGCTACGGAAGTGTACCACGACCTGACCACGCCCCAGGCACGACCCGGTTATATGTGGATCAACCTTAATCCGACCAACATACTTGTTTATCGCTAATACAGCAATGTTCAAGTCCATCAACATGGTAATCCACCGTCCCGTGTTCGAGAACCTGGCGACCGAGCTGCGAGACATGTGGCCTGAAGGAGAGCTGACGGATGAGGAGCATCAGATCATCAAGGCGGCGCTCAAGCAGCTCAACTTGATTGTGAAAGGTTTGTCGTGACTTCATTGATAGCAGTGAGATGGGTAGGTTCCTTCTCCATCCATCAGCATTTTGAATTACAACTAGCTAATTAACTCAATCAGCTTTTTTGGTTTTCCAACACATTAATATATGTATGTAGGTAGATGATGTAGGTACGTATGTGTAACGTATATATTTATACTGTGGAATAGCATCAGCCAGCGGCTTCGCCCGCGCGAATGTCGGTAATTTTCCCAATTTAACATACTCCCGGGATAAAATAGACAGAAATGCCAGACTATAATCTATCTCTTTATTTAATTTCATCCAGATCCGTTCAGCCGTTCTGGCGTGATTAACTAATAAACATCCATCCAAACTTCTCTATTTACAATTGTGAGTAAGATGACTGCTATCAGCTCGATTGCAATAACTTTAACGAAGTGGGCACTAATTAACTGGCACTCTTGAAGGTTATTTTATAGCCTTCAACTACGGCCTAACATTGTTCCTTCCCAGGCTACTACTGGTGCAACAACGCGCTCCTAATCAGCTTTCTATCGCCGCCCTACTTCATCACCATCGCGCGCTACTGCGGCTACGACTTGCCTATGGGTCTGCACTTTCTGTATTGGCTGCCCTTCGACCCCTACCAGCCTGTCTACTACGAGATCACGCTAGTGGTGCAGACCTGGCATGGTTAGTATCCTCCGATATCACGATATGAAGCCCCTTCGCCGAATTAAGATGCTGGGTGTTGTCTTCAGGACTTTACTAGAATAGAAAGAGCGACCAAGATGAAGTATTACACTGTCGGTTGATGGTAAACATGGCATTTTTGTTGAATATTATTGTAAAAACATTAAAACATGACTACGTCTTTGCGATTTAGGTCCCGCTCTAAAAGAAAGATCCTTATAGGATCTCCTTTCTAAATCACCTTGTTATTTCGTCGTTAGCGCTGGTGGTAATCTGGTTAAACGTGGCGTGGGACATGCTGTTCTGCCTGTTCCTGTGCCACATCACCACGCAGTTCGACCTGCTGGCCCGGCGGGTGACGCACCTGTTCTACGTCACGGTCGACCAGCAGCTTGTCAGGTCTTATCCGATGGGTTAGTACCTACTTATAAACATAGCATTAAAGATGAAAGAGCATAGAAGTCACAATTTTAACTTAGCTTACCACTTAACTAAAAATTAATATAATAGGGTCCAGGCTTATTGAATCTTAGGTGTGTTTAACTTATATCACGTGAAAAGTGTGAAACCACGCGACACTAAAGAAATATAGGAACTACGAAAAAAACGTGAGCCGTCGCGGGATGCCTGGCAGATGTGAAACTTCGAAATTATTATTTACAGATAATAATCATAAAAGGATAAATATGGCATAATCAACAGTCAGTGTGAACCGCCGCATTAGATGTTTCTCATCAAAAGACAATGAATACATTAGTTAAAGACCTTTCGTTTGCTAACCTCTTAATAAATTTAATTTCTTCGAACAAAAATATAGTCTACTTTTTTAGTACAAAGACCATACAACTCGGGTTAGTAATAGGTAAATGTAGCAATTGTCTGAGTCAGGTTGTGCAGAGAACGATAAAACACGAAATAAGCTGCCTACCTGACCATTCTCTCCAAAAAGTCCTTAACTTTCCAACTCTGTCTTCGGGATGCTATTTTTACTGACCCGCGTTCTACGTATCAGTGATGCGACTTTGAGGAAATATCTCTGATGAAGTACAGAAACGGGGTAGTTTCAACAGCATCCTAAAACATTATCTACTATATTGGAAGCTCAAGACATCTTCTAGTCGTGCGGTCCATGGCCCTTTATAGGGCCCCGGTGTGGGCACTTACGTTGAATGGACGACCTGCCCGCCAGCTCAACGCGTCCCAAAGGGTCATGGCCATTCGGCTGGCCCGGGGATACCGCACGGTCTCCGGCGAGGCGGCGAGCCTCCTTGCCGGATTAATACGCCATGGGATCTGGAGGCGAGAGCCCGGACACGGCTGTTTCGGGAGGTACCTGTTTCGGATTAAGCGGGAGGACACGCCCGGGTGTCAGCACTGTGAGGATCGCCCGGAGGACACGGTGGAGCATACGGTGGAGGTCTGTCCTGCTTGGGCGTGTCCTCGTCGAGGCGATCGACGGTGGC
>NDFZ01001993.1:0-15946 GCA_002192655.3 Mamestra configurata | reverse complement strand
AAAAAGTGTTGGACCGTAGCACAACAGAAGAAATAAACTGCTAAAATATTTTTGTAAGTAGGTACCTAGTCCCCGGAATCCTGGCCAATAACTTATAGGCGACAGATGCTGTCAGAAGTATGGTTGTTGGTAATGACAGCAGCACAAGACAAGAGTAAAAGAGGTCAGGAATCCAAAGTATTCGTAGTAATCCAAGTCATACCAACACTTAACATGCAGCACATGAACGACATTCCATCTCTCCACCATAAGTCACGACCTCAACTTAAATGTACAAAAAAACAACGCAATAAACGTTCAATCTATAAAATACTATAATATATTTACAATTACGTACCATTTAGAACAATTTAATCCGTCTTGATAAAGTTTCGGGCCCGGATCGGGACGATTTGGCTCGATCTCTAAGACAATATAATTTGACTGATTGATTGCACCGCCATCTTGGACGCTTGAATGCCGCACGCAAGTCCCCAGAATTTAGAATTTCGAATTTTTAAAGTAATTGTTGTTTAATGCGAGATAAGTGGGGTTAAATGGTTACAAACGAGCAATAAGTAGAGTACCTACTAAATGTTTTAGTTGAAATTTATTTTTGCCATTTCGTTTTTATTTATTTATCTTTATGCAAGTGCTACCCTAGCTGGATAGTCTACTCTGCGTCTTAACAGAGAGGTAACTCATATTTTTAAGAACGTTCGCTTTCGCATCGCATTTGCAAAATGTCAAAAACAACTCTGATTACCCGTTAAAAGTTTTTGACACTGATTGTCGCTGCGATGAAATTGCGACTTCAATTTGAATGCTTCTTAAGTACGAGGATTTGACTACCTACTATGAAAAATATGTATGAATGAATACTTATTTGATAGATGGTATTATAAAAACAGTACGATTGAAAAATAAATAAAATTTGTTGAAAAAGTTAGACGCTTTTGAAGTTATTCTTCTATCCTTGTCACACAAAATGTCGTTTGTATTGGATGGCTTCAATTCAATATGACGGGACCTGTGAGTGACGTTACACGCAATTAGTGCTGTCTCCGTTTATCACAGATTAAAAAAATGTTTTAGCAATATTTTTCAACGGCGTCTTGTCTGCTCTCTAAAATACACTATTTTATAGGCTTTCAGGGCCTAAACAACGTGACATTCTGTCCGCGATATGATTGCCAAATAATCCAAAATGTATGGCATTGATATGAGGTAGGCGACAAAATGTTACACACGACGCGACGTCAATACCAATCATTCTTAAATGTCACTTTATGTAGAGTCCAAAATCATCTATTCTACATTGTAAGTTAATCATCTAGGTACCTATCGAAATACTCTCGAGAAAATGTATGTATTTATATTATCTATGACTTTTATGGAGTGGTAGGTCCATGTGTGGTATTATATCAATATAAGTTTGGCCTATTACCTAAATACAGGTTCAAGCCGTAAAATGCCATAAATCCACAATTCAGTAGGCCGATCTTATAAAACCACAGAGTCGTAATTCTTAAAAAGTTTGAAATTCAAAATCTCATTTGAGAGAATTCGCAATTTTGAAATATGGCCGCAATTTGACCACATTCATCCCCAAAAAGTGATTTATCGTTGTTTCTCGATCACTCATCTGCTGCGGTCAACATTATCCCTTGATTTATTGGGCCTACAATACAGCGAATTTTCTACCAAATTCTTTTAATAGAATAATTGGGCTAAATCTGTGTTCTTCTAAAATAAATTGATAAAATTTTGGCGAAATTATTCTGAGTGTGAGTGATCCTGATCAGGTAAGTATTTTTGACTGGCCTGTTGGTCGAGTGGTTAGTGACCCTGACTGCTAAACCGGAGGTCGTGGGTTCGATTCCCACCCAGGACAAATCTTTGTGTGATGAGCATGATCATTTGTTCTGTGTCTGGGTGTAAATTGTCTATAATATGTATGTATTTAGAAATATATAAGTATGTTTATCAGTTGTCTGGTTGCCATAGCACAGGCTCTGCCTAGTTTGGGATCGGATGACCGTGTGTGAGTTGTCCGAAGATATTATATTTTCTTCCTTTCTTTTACAATAGGTTAGAAATATTTTCGGCAAAAGAGTTCCTGGACGGACCTCTTGTCTTAGTTTCTCATTGATGTAGGCCAGTCAAATTAGCTTTGAACCTTGCAAAATTCCTAACTCGTATTTTTCATTATTTCAAGACGATGAACAAGACAGGTACTTACCTATTACAAAACCAAACCAAATATGCCACGGGATGACTGTGATTAGAGCAATATCCTATTAAATTGTTAGTTTAATTCCGACCTGTGAGCGGGAAACGGAGAGGCCCTATGTAGCAAATGTATAGCAATATTGATTGTATCTATGCTATGATGATGTTTCATAAGAAGTTAGGTACCTATGTCCGTCCACAATTATGAAGTACTTAATAATAAAAAAAAATATAGATTTACTCTTCGCGCCTTTGATAGTCACATCAATCAGCTTAGCCTTTTCCCAACAATTTTGGGTCGGCTTCCAGTCTAAACGGATGCAGCTGAATATCAGTGTTTTACATGGAACGACTGCCTCTCTGACCCACACAATCCAGTAACTGGCTTCTGACTATCTGTAACGACCAACGCTTTAACGAGTTTTACGAGGTATGGAGGAATGTAATGGATGGTCAGCCATACACAGACCGGCTTCGGCAAGTCTAACTCAGCCTCGAAGACCGCCCCGTCCGACNACATGGAACGACTGCCTCTCTGACCCACACAATCCAGTAACTGGCTTCTGACTATCTGTAACGACCAACGCTTTAACGAGTTTTACGAGGTACGGAGGAATGTAATGGATGGTCAGCCATACACAGACCGGCTTCGGCAAGTCTAGCTCAGCCTCGAAGACCGACCCGTCCGACTTTTGTTATTTGGTCACGAGCACCTTCGGTACAAAGGCCAACTGTCAGTTTTTTACAGTAATGCCCTTGTTCTGCCGCAGGTGCGTCTGCTGGATTCATATCGTAGCGTTATTCTGGAATTGTATACCAATCTAGGGCGCTTTTGACAGTAAAATTGTTATATCTAATACAATATCACTTCTAGAGCCCCAGGCAGGTGACATTGGAAATATTTCACGCAAAAATATTCTTTATTTTTTTCCAGTTACGAGTTCGGTACCCACGATAATTACAGCCAATACTAACAAGCTAATGCGTAGTGCTGCCAGAATTAATAAAGTAGAGGTATCGAGTGTCGACGCGTGGCCGACAATGGGCCACTGTTTTTTATTCGTGGCCGGTAATGGGCGCCGCGTGGCGTTACGAGGGCCTATTGTCGGCCACGGCCATCCTGAGTGGTACGTCATGATACGGTAACTAAGTACTTGATGTGTTCCATCTTTCATTTTTATGCACGTGTGTTTTTGTTAAAAAGTAACTGGATTTGTGAATGATTAGGGTGGGGTGGTTTGATACTTAACCGGTCATTTTGATTGTGTGTTGTGTTTATCTCATTGTTTACGGTACGAGGAAAGAAAAAATCTCATTTTATTGATTGATAAGAATATGAAACACAATGTTGTGTTTTGGTTGTGTACCGATTATTTCATGAAGGTATTCCGAGAAAGCGTTTTATCAACTGACAGTAATTTCTTTATTTTAAAACATATTGTCATTTCGAAAAGTAAACATTTGAATTGGGCTTTCTCTGTTGTAATGAAAAATACAACAATTTGTCTTTTGAGTAGGAATGCAAAAATCGTTCGCATTGTAATATTTTCGCGGCAATATGCAAAATAAATCGATAGAGCACGCGCCACCTGCCAGTTTGATTTGAATTTTGAATTTCGAACGCTTTCAAAACTTATCTGCGTGATGCGATTTGCGGCACGCTAGCGATGTAGCGGAGCGAGAGTGTGGCAAACGTAGGGAATCGATGCTTGAAATCACATTCGAATCGCGATTAAAATGATTTGGTCCTTTGAAGAGTTTTTTATCAAGAGAGTTGGTTGGTATGTAAATTTATTGTGAGAGGAAAGAGAAAGGATTCACAATGTTTTAAAAGAAAAATTGATTAGTTAAGTAAGTTTTAAGATTGTAAAAAAAATACATAAACATAAATTACATTAAGTAATGTCATTTATGGTTATATGTTTTTGTTAATTTAATTTGATCCTTCAAACTTCAAACTAAAATTAAATATGTTTCCGTAAATAAACGCATAGCATTTTTGAACGAAACCTCAAGACAGGCCTAAAAAGATGAAGCTAGTTACGCGATCCAAAGTGTAGGTAGATCTCAATGGAGAAAATGGAGAAATACGTGCAAAAAACTTCACCGACACCCTTCTATATCAATCAATACTTCAATAGTTACAAAGTTATGGTAATAAGGGTAA
The DNA here is from genome assembly GCA_002192655.3 of Mamestra configurata. Taxonomy (NCBI): domain Eukaryota; kingdom Metazoa; phylum Arthropoda; class Insecta; order Lepidoptera; family Noctuidae; genus Mamestra; species Mamestra configurata. The sequence continues at coordinate 11,568 of NDFZ01001993.1, read as the reverse complement.
AGGGTAAAAGTTTTATAAAACCTAAAGTCACCACGACCAATAAAACCTAAAGTTCGTGTGTCCACAACTCGGCAGCCGAGTCTTCGTTATATGTAGAGACGAACGAACGGGCACGAACAAATTATTGTTTGACCCATTATGCTGAGTTCTGGGCACTGAAAGTGTTAATTCTGCAAGCTAGTCTTAAGTTAAAATTCATGGAAATAATATGTTTTCCGCTTCGTCATTTACATCTTCGAACACAGATACCTAATAATTATAATTATACATAATATTATTCTACCTCAACATTAAAGTCTTAATATGAATTCATTACTTACTCGAATCTCCGTGCTTACTTGACTCATCGACGCACCTGTTCCGATTCGAACTCGAATATCGAATTACCATAATCGATTTGGGGTGAGTCACGCGATGTGCTCTATGATGCACCACCCTAGCCTTTTTGGTGTTTGAGTTTTAAGTCCGTAGACCTAAGTTATAATACTTACGAAGCGTGATGATTTAGTGAAATTGTCAATGTCACCATTGTCGTAAGACGCATAAGACCAAAATGTTTGTGACCATGAGACATTTCGGTAGTTTATGTCATTTCACGTCCGTTATTCCCAAAACTTCGGAATTTTGGACAATCGTTATAGCTGAAAGAATGTACCTACCTACCTTTATCTAGGCCGTGTCAAGGCGCTTTGGACAAAATTGACACAAATCGGGGAGGACACCCATAACCTGCAGAAAGGTGCCAAAAAGAGGACAAAGATCACAAATCCAAATTAATAATGAATCTATACTAAGTTTATAATATTGTAAATGCGAAAGTTTGGATGGATGGATGTTTGTTACTCAATCGCGTAAAAGCGTATCTAAATGTCGAAAGTGATCCCAAAGGAAATTACCTATCCCAGGATTAGAAGTGGGTATCCTATTCCAGGATATGGTCTACCCGTGTGCTAAGTTTCATCCAAATCAGTTCAGCTGTTAAGGGGTGAAGAGGAAACAAATTGATAGACAGACATAGTTACTTTCGGTTTTAATATATTAGTCAAACTATTTATTCGTGTGATTTTTGGTGATACAGTAGGTCTTATAGTTACGTTTTGGTAACTCAAAAACTACCTAGGGCATACATTAAGTATTTAGAAATACCACCACCACCATCTACCAATTGATTGAATGAGCAATTTCCCAGGAAAATATAGATAACATTAATAAAAATTCAAGAATCTAGGTAGGTACCTCTTTTATATTTCTATGGAACCTCCACTTAGTGCGTTGCTATATTTTATACAACAAATATGTAATAAAAATAGCCTTAAGATTTTGTAATAACAATAATTATAATTTATTTATTTCATGCAGATGTTTTTAATGTGCGTTAAAATGTTCTTGAACAAAATAATTTAATACAATTTCGCTGTAAACAATTCTAGATACAAGTGCTGATAAGTAAATTGGTATCGCTCCAAGAACTCGACTGTCATCGTTAAACTAGATAGTATTAAGTACCTAGGTACAGACGAGACGCCATCACATCAAGTTACAATAATCTGTCAATAGATGTGATCGTGGTTTCTTTAATAGATTTCGAACTTTATCGCTAAAGCATTAGGTTTAAGGTTGATTGGGAAAATTTGACAGTTTCGGGTAGCTTGATGTGCTGGCGTCTGTACATAAAAAGTACCTACTGCCTTTTGGTTTCCGTTATAGAAAAAGGTCGGACAAAGACACTCTTGTCGCGTTTCGAGCCGGGTTTAATCCCTGATTAATGAAAAAAATACAGGAATTTCCGGTATAAGTCGATTTCTTAAAAAAAATCATAATAACCGGTAAAGCTCGAGTCAGACTCGCATGCAAGAGTTCCGAATATATCTCATTTTTGTAACATGTTACTTTCAAACCAGACTTCTTATAGGTTTTTCTGTAATCTACCTATAGGCAAAGAACTATTATTATCTATATGTATNATATATCTCATTTTTGTAACATGTTACTTTCAAACCAGACTTCTTATAGGTTTTTCTGTAATCTATAGCCAAAGAACTATTATTATCTATACTTATGTANAGGAATTTCCGGTATAAGTCGATTTCTTAAAAAAAATCATAATAACCGGTAAAGCTCGAGTCAGACTCGCATGCAAGAGTTCCGAATATATCTCATTTTTGTAACATGTTACTTTCAAACCAGACTTCTTATAGGTTTTTCTGTAATCTACCTATAGGCAAAGAACTATTATTATCTATATGTATTTTTTTTCAAAATATTTCATCTCATTTATTGAGTAACTTTAAAATCATTTATGTATTTTAAAATTATTAAAACTATCGGTATATTCAAAACCCTCACAATACGCGGTTTCATTTGCTCATGTCACACAGTACAGTTGGAAAAACTTTTTTTAATTCTAATTTGCCCCCCACAAAGTGACCTGTGTTTTCTATCTTTATTTGTTACGACCGTTTTGGGTTGTGATACAGAAGATTGTGTTTACCAAAATTCAACTGAATCGGTCCTGTAGAAAATCGGCTGTGACAGACGAACAGACTGACAACCGAGTGATTATAAGGGTTCCGTCTTTCCATATAGAGGTTCGGAACCCTTTAAAAACGTATTCTATTTTTAAGATCTCCAACAAACGATAAAGACTGGTGTATACCTACGTATCGGGATTCAAGCTGTTTTAAGATTTAAACAGCTTTAATCCCGAAACCTAAACACCAGTCCCATTTTCACCAGTTTCATTGGTTAAAAGAAAAAATAATCTTTTCGCCACTTCTCTAAAACAAATCATCAGCCAACCTCATTCTACTTTCGCATCCCCGTGCTAACACGTAAACAAAAACAAAGGCTCTCTCTCAATCAATAAAAAGATAACATATTTCTCTCATCACCGCCAGCCTCTTTAAAACAAAACCTTCTAATTTCAAAGAGAGACCTAATTTTATTCATAGTCATAAAAAAAAACCCCATTAGCCAACTTCGTCCTGTTTTTAAAGTCCGTAGGTGTACCAAAACCAAGCATGTTGAGACTTAAGAGCATTCTTTAAATGAATAGGAAAAAAAAATCTCTCTTTATTTCTTTCAATGTTGCGATTTAAAACATATTTCCCTAATTAGCCAAACTCATTCTATTTCCACAACCCCGTCCCTAAACGTCGCCGCGTCGGTGCCCATAAACAAAGGCGCCAATCCATAAAAAGAAAACATATTTCCCTCGTCACCAGCCAGCTACTCAAGAAACAAAACGTTCTAATTTCAACCCGTACTAACACGTAGGTGCGCAGAGACAAAGGCCGCATGTCGCGCGGGGCCACTCCCCGCGGCGCACCCGCTGCGCGCACGCTCCCGCGCATCACGCCCGCCGCCCGCGCAAGTTAGCGACTAATTGATTGACGGATGAATTGATGAAGGACATGTGCTTGGTTTTAGGTATGGCGGATGTCAACAGGAAGGATTGATTTGATTGGACGGGATAATGGGAGTAATGGGGTGACAATAACCTGAAAAAGAAAATAGGCCTTTTTAAGAGGTCACGTTTTGGTCACGAATGAATTGATGAAGGTCAAGGAACTAGCTGGTTTGAGGAATGACGAGTGACGTGATTTGTCAACTGAAAGTATTGATATGATTGGACGGGAGTGGGTAACAATAGCTGAAAATGTTAGGCATTTAGGAGGTCACGTCTCCTATCCTGGTGTTTCTATGCAAAAAAAAAATGTGACTGAATGACAATGAAAATACTCACGCCCAGAAATAGAATCTCAGGAATAAGGGAGTTGGGTACTGAGAATTAGAACGCACTTTTCGCATTTTCCGTAAGCTACATAGCTAGAGATCGTACGGGACTGAGAGGTTTAGAAGGAGAGAGGGAAGACCTTTTTTCAACTATGGGACACAGAGTGAGGGCTAACAAAAAAACGCAATTAAAAGGTGTCAACGTTTGTTCGGAAAGTAAAACTATAATATCATACTTTAATTTTAGTTTTCTTTAATATACCTAGGTATAACTTGGTTGCAATCAGACACTAATAAATCCAACTAGGGCGCATGCTTGAATTATGTAAACGCTACAGGAACGCTGACCTGTACACCCAAAGTCCACATGAAAAGTAAACGGGCTATGCAAGTTAAATAAAAGGCCCAAAAACGAAACGTTCAACTTCAAACAACAATATTGTACAGACCTACAAACTACCGCTATTAAAACTACCATTGTTTTCTCATAAACCAACTTACAACCCAAATCTTACATTTTCATCTACCTACACTTAAAACATTATTATTACGTTTCAAACTTTCAAATAAATCGTTCGATATGACACAAGGGCTACAAATAGGCGCTTTATAGTGCCCACTCTCCGATCCTGTCATTACTCATATTAGATTTGTGGGTCCCCGATAAAAAACCCAGATAGGGTGATTATAGTCGGCCATGGTATAATTTGGGGGTCTGTGACGGTGATCCCCTTTGTTATTTTTTGCTAGTTTATTAAAAGAATAGTCCTTTTTGTGTTGTTAAAGTTTAGACTTTGTGGCGCAGTCGCGTTATTGATTTTTGTGATGCACTTTTGAATTTTTTCATAAAGTTACATTAATTGTACTTAGTTACCGTTACTGACATAAGTACACAATTTGATTATCTTTGATGGTTTACAGTCATGTCTATAAATAATCAAAGATAATCAAATTTTGTCTTGTCTAGGGCCTTAACTTAGACTGCCTCGTCAGTGTAGTGGTCGCAAAGCAAAGTGTTGTTCGTTTTTTCCATGTGAAATTGCTCAGTAATATTTTCAGGGAATTTGTGTCCATAGCAAAAAGCTTGCCTTACCTGGAACTTAAACATTAAATTTGTGTACGTACATAGGTTAAGGTTCCTACAGCACTCCTTTCGGAATGTTGTGATATTAAATGTTTAACTAAGAAAATTTATACATAATTATATGCCCAAACTAAAATGTTGAAATATCAGTCAACCTCCGCCACAACCCAACCAATAAGATTGCTAATTGCTCAAATTAATTTCACTCAAAATAGCTCGTAATCAAATGAGGTGCACTACACATCGCACCTACATACAGAAACAAAGACAAAACAGACCCGTCAAACAATATCCGAGCCTAAAAAAAGGAGCTCATCATGCTTGAAAAAAAAAATGAGAAAAAAAAGTTCTTTTCATGAGGCAAGTCCGCGCAGCCCGGTGAAATGGTGTATGGGCGGCATGGCGGGTCATTCATCGTGACGGCCCCGGGCGAGCGGACCTACTGGCCGTAGTGGCCGTACCTACACTATTGCACTGATAGGGGGGCCATGTTAACACGGCAGTATGGGACTGAAATTCTGTCAACATTAAAATGATGGTTTTGTATTTACGGTTTAGGTATATTAGGACGATAGTTCATGCCGATATGATAGAGCTATATTCATTTGTCATGTCAATTAATGAGTGCGGTTGTTTAGAACAGTAGTAGTTGGTGACGTTTGCCCGAACTTATACATGGTGACTTTTAAAGTTGTTGGCAATCTTTCAAGGGGTGAAGATACTCTTGTTTGCGCAACTTTTCCCATAGCACCAATCCTGAAATAGTAAAAACACAGCTTTGTCGAGTTATGCCAACATAAATGTACAAATAGCCGTTTTTGTTCGTATTTCAGAGACATTANATAGCACCAATCCTGAAATAGTAAAAACACAGCTTTGTCGAGTTATGCCAACATAAATGTACAAACAGCCGTTTTTGTTCGTATTTCAGAGACCTTTAATAGTATCGTTAATATCGATAGTATCTTTAATACCGTATATAGTGTATCAAACGACATTTTTCAACAAACATGCTAAGAAAACTTCATAAACATAATATTTTATTACAAAAATATCCCGAATGGATTGTTTTTCGTTCGCCGAGGTCGATTTTCATGGGGGCTGACCGGTGACACTTTTCCACACTTGTACGAAATATATCTACTTCACTGTGTGCTTTCAAGCGGTGGGCTATGAACCAGATCTCAAAATTATGTCTGTCGAAAAATACCTTAAAGAAACTTTGACTTTAACCAATATTTATCCAACCCTAGCAGAAAAAATAGTAATCCCAAAACAGAATGAAGAAGGAGTTATCATTTTTCAAGAACGAGCCATCTCAGAAACTAGACCAAAATATCCCCAAAACTCGTAAAAAATGGACCCTACAGCCAGCTATTACCTTTCTCAGTACAAGCAGAATATAAACTGTATCTGTGCTATTTACTTAAATATATAATCGGTGGACTATTGTGAAATTACCCGCGATACATAATGTACTCGTAAATAGACCACCGGCGTGTCTGACTAATGACAAAGACAGAAGGAGATATAAAACGGCTAAATGGTCCGTACAAGTGTATGTAGGCGCTATAGCAGAGGTCCCCAAACTTTGTTGTCATGAGGACCTCTTAGCGTTTTGTTTTCGTTTTGGTAGACCCGGCGCCGTATGACCAAACAGGTGTTGGCCAATTAGGAAGGCAAAAGAGGCAGAGGACGCTCACGGACTACCTGGACAAGATGCGCTAGACAATGTACAATTCTAATAGCGAATGTGATTGTCGAAATGCCAAAATACAAGGGGTTGATCACAAGACATTTCGGCCGCGTTTGTCAATCCCATATATTTTTGACATTTTGACAATCGCCTTCGCCACGCTACCGCAGACAGAATTTTACTTGCCTAGAGCCTAAGGATAATCCAAAATGATATGTTGCCGATGGGTTTTACGCCAGAATGGACGTAAATAGCCAAGAGTGGCGTAAATGTATCAGGAGGTCTGACTACAAATAGGGTAGACGCCAAGGGATGGATTGATTGTTAGGTAGACCCGGCTCTTGCCGTCAAGTTAAGCCCTGCTACCAAATTGGTTGTTGGCGACAAGTTTCGTTCATCCACCTGCAGTATCCAATAAAAAATGTGTGACAGAAGTTACTTCTCACATACTTCATGATTGTTTAAGTAGATTGAACTACCACGGAAATAGTTGCACGGGTTTTGAATACTACCACATTCAGCACAATTTTACTATAACATTATTATGTTCTCTTTTTCACTATGTGTTTGTTGCTGTTGTGTTGTGTTTGTGTCGAATAAATGTTTTCTATTCTATTCTATTAAGTAATTTATTCTAAGGGAACATTCTCCCTGGATGAGATTTGATATGATTAGATTTTTTTTAAAAACGGTGTCCCCCTCTAGGAATTTCTCCTAAATCGTGGGTGCGTTTACAAACATATAAACTCACATACACAAACGGCCAGACCAAGAACAACTATCTGTAGGCCATACTAATAGTTGTTCCGTGCGGGAATCGAACTCGCGAAACGCAGGGCAGATAAGTATTGTAAGTGTTAATCGACGTTATTAACTAAATGGGTGCCAAATTTTATGAAATCCGTTACTATGACGTACTAATGCCATCCAATTCCGATGATGTAAAAGGGATAGTGCCATTCGCTATGTATAGCTCCGTCTCTCTCTTAGAGCGGAATCATTATCGTTTGAAGACTTCATAGTGGGGCCCCAGTAGTCTTTACTTGATAGAATAACAAACATCAACTTCTACAAACATTCACATTTTATAATTGTTAAAGTAGTATAGGATATAAGTAGAATTAGTGTCGGTCTGTCTGCATGGGATCCCGTCTCGTAGAAACCCCTTTACCCCTCATACACCACCGATTGTGACTTGATGACGACACGGTTGGTGCAGTGGCTGAGCGATTAACTGCTGCGCACGGAACAAATATTTGTATGGCCCACAGATACTTGTTGCGGGTCTGGGGGGCTACTCTCTAAGCCCGAAGTCCGTAGTTTCGGGCTTAGAGAGTAGCCCCCCAGGCTTTTTGTGTATGTGAGTTTATATGTTTTGTAAACATATTGGCCCGTGGGTATGTTTGTAAACATACCCACGGGCCACGATACAGGAGAAATTCTTAGTGTGAGGCATCGTTTTTTTTTTAATTGTCTTTTCCTTAGTCTGTGTGGGGACCTAGATTCTGGGGGTCTAGGTCGAACACTTTGGGAATGACTGCGGTAGGATACTAAAATCGAATGACGTAAGTTGACATAATTTGTCAGGCTTTGTAAGCGGTGTCGCTTTGAACTGTATAAGATAATTTTAATCGACACTGGAACAATTGCTACATTTATTTATTTAACAATTTATGTAGGGGTACACACATTTAAGAAACAGATAAGAAGAAGGAAACAGAAAAATAGGTGAATTGCATTTTCCTAAAAGTTATATCGAATTTTATCGGAAAATGCAATGCGATTTCGGGTTTGAGTAATTTAGCTAGGCCTATCAAACCACCAACCAGCCAGCTCACTGCCAACATACCTACATACCTACATAAATCTCCATGCTTGTGTTCCCTGAAGGTTTACCTCCCCCTAATTGTCCAATGGTATGGGGGGCGAGCTTATTGCCTTCAACATTTCTAGAGGACATAGATCTAGACTCCGGAATGTAAACTGCGAAATTCCAGGTGAAAAAACCCAATTTAACTTTGCCCGACCTGAAAATCGAACCCTGGACCTCATGCTAAGCATAAACGCTTGCGACCACTACACCAACGCCACTAACTGGCGAAACCCAATGCTACTCAAAAATGTTTTTTTTTAAAAACGTTGCCGCACACTATTATAAAAACCTCGCATACACAAACAGCCAAAGATCTGTCTGTACGCCATTCTAAATTTGTTCCGTCCGGAAAGCGAACCCGCTCAGCCACTGCGCCAACCGTGCCGCGCCGCTAAAGTAATTTTAAGAGTATGAATGTTGTTATGCACAACACCAGCTGTTTTTGTTCGTAAGCTAAGAAACTAAGAGGTTCGTATTATTCGTATGCACCTGTTATAAAACCTTGGGAGCCTACGAGCCCGCTCACTCGATATGATTTTACAAAGACTTCCTGTAATTTGCGAACCCTAATAACATGTTTATTTTAGTGTACAATAAAGTATCATCATCATCATACCAGCCGAAAGACGTCCACTGCTGGACATAGGCCTCCCCCAAAGCGAGGGGATTTGCCATAATCGCCACACTTGGCAGGCGGGTTGGCGATCGCAATGTAGCTGATGCTGCTGCCGATTCTCTGGTGAGTCCCTTAGTCGCCTCTTACGACAACCACGAGAAGTGATGGAAATGACTGAATAAAGTATACTCTAAATAAATAAATAGTCATCTAGAATAGAACTGAAAATAGGGATCAACGGAGGAGATACTCTCAAACTAATAGGGATTAACGGAGGAGATACTCTCAAACTAATAGGGATCAACGGAGGAGATACTCTCAAACAAATAGGGATCAACGGAGGAGATACTCTCAAACTAATAGGGATCAACGGAGGAGATACTCTCAAACTAATAGGGATCAACGGAGGAGATACTCTCAAACTAATAGGGATCAACGGAGGAGATACTCTCAAACTAATAGGGATCAACGGAGGAGATACTCTCAAACTAATAGGGATCAACGGAGGAGATACTCTCAAACTAATAGGGATCAACGGAGGAGATACTCTCAAACTAATAGGGATCAACGGAGGAGATACTCTCAAACTAATAGGGATCAACGGAGGAGATACTCTCAAACTAATAGGGATCAACGGAGGAGATACTCTCAAACTAATAGGGATCAACGGAGGAGATACTCTCAAACTAATAGGGATCAACGGAGGAGATACTCTCAAACTAATAGGGATCAACGGAGGAGATACTCTCAAACTAATAGGGATCAACGGAGGAGATACTCTCAAACTAATAGGGATTAACGGAGGAGATACTCTCAAACTTTGTATTACTTCTAATCCTACAAACATTTCTGCATTGTAAATTTAGGTACCTACCTACTATTCCAAAATTATCATATGCTTGTGTGTTCGATGTTTGAATTTTCGTTACTGAAATAATGAACCACATGACACTTCAACGGCGCACAGATTTCGTCGAAACTCGAGGCATGGGTTTGACCATATCCAAGATTAAAACAACAGATATTTTTTTTATCCTGGGTGTGCTACAATCCCATATTTTTTGCAGCAGCAATAATTATCTTATAATACTAAGTTTTCAGTGCAAGTAAAATTTATTTTATTGTTATTTGTCCTGTGCTACAACCAAATAAACATATTTTCTTTCTTTCATAATCACACAAATTTCAAGTCATTCGTGGTGCAAGTTCCGACTCATCATATTGAGACCTTCCTCAAGGAAGAGTTTTGGCCGAATGGCATTCATGTATCCGCGATTCCGCGGTAGGCTACGTGACACCACCACCACGCAGCGCAACACGACGCCGTCACTTCGTGTACTATAGTTTTATATTTTTGGAACGAAGTTCCTTATCGCGCGTTGTGAAAGGGGGGCTAGACGGAAAAAATTCATACGAAAAGTTGTAACGACACTTTTTTGATTGTCTTTTGTTTCTTTTATGTTTGAATTTCGAAGAAGAATGTGGTTTTAATTTCGAAATAAAGCGCCAAAATATAAGATACAAATATTTTGATAAAAGTAATTGATTAGACTATTTTTTCCCGCGGCTCAGCTTCTTTTCAACCGACTTCCAAAAGAAGGAGGTTATCAATTCGACTGTATGTTTTTTTTTTTGTATGTTTGTTATGCGATTATTCCGTCAATTATGAATAGATTTTCATAATTGTTTTTTATTCGAAAGCCTATACTCCTGAGGTGGTCCCATTGGCACCAAGTCAGAATCTGATGATGGGATCCTAGGGAAATCGAGGGCAACCCTCAAATTTTAAAGGCACATAGGTACATTGTTTTTCATATATTTTGTTATGCAATTCAGATAATTGTGCCTGGTTATCAACATCTCATCTTGCTGAGCTGATGATGGAAGGTATAAGTTAGGATCTGATGCTGGGATCCCAGGACATATGTTTGATCAGCGATATTTCATCTAATTGTTAACCGATTTGGATGATTCTTTTATTGTTTGCAAATAGGCTCCATTTCAATTTGGTGAAGGATTTCGGAGGTAGGCAACGGAACTCTTCAATAAATGATAGCAAATCTCCCGGGATTGCTGAAATAGCATGTCTGTTTATTGATTTCACCAGTTCATAACATAACATCACGCCGGTAGGCTTTGAAGGGGTGGAAGGCAGATTCAAACAAGTCAACTTGAATTACATGTTTGGGGTTATCTATTCGGGCATAACTTTATTGTTCATTAACCGATCTTAATGATTCTTTTTGCATTGGGTTTAGTTATATCTATATTGCATTTGCACTGTACTGGGAACTTCAAAGATAAACCAGTGACCTCCTCACCTTAATCTTAGTAAAAACTAGTACCAAAGCAAAGTAGATATTTGACTATGAGCTGGTGTGGATTTGGACTGCGAAGGCACACAAAGAAACTCCTTAACCACTCATTATGGGAATAATGTCACTTAGTTGTGAGGTATCACCACTAAAAAGTGGAAAATAAAAAACTTTTTTACAAAAATTAAACCGACTTCCATATAAAAAAACACTACAAAGTATAAAATAACTTTAATTTCGGAAGTCGGT
>NDFZ01001992.1:0-15941 GCA_002192655.3 Mamestra configurata | reverse complement strand
GGTGAGGTAATATTACATTCTGAGAAGGTTTTCATTCAGAATATTCCAAGAATAATTTCAACAAGGGTTGAACTTGGCGTGTTCCAGGAAGTATCAATGCCTATCTAATATCGTCGTTGGAACCCAATTTTTTGATACCTACAGGAAATTTCTGGAACATCGTAACACACAACTACACGTATATGATTATAACCGTTTCAACACCTACGGATAGCAAGACATTCTAAAAACCAAAACTGCATTTGTAGATATTTTCCTGATCTTGCAACTTATCCATAAGGGGCTGTCCATAAATTACGTCACACGAATTTTATGTGTTTATGACCCCCTCCCCGTCCTTGTCACAGCTGGTCACATTTATGAGACTCCCCCCTCGTTAGTGTGACGTCACACAAGTTCTCGATAAAGTGACAAGAACACACGTAAAGTAAAAAGAAAGAACAAGAACAAAAATAATATTCGCAAAAATAAATAATCTAACTAATAATTCCAATAGTCTCAATATCCTTGGGATAGAAGAAGTTATTCTTCTTCATAGGAATGGAAGAGATCTGCTGGTCTACTGGTACCCTGGTATCGTAGAGCGAGGGCGACTGGAAGATGATGCCGAAGGTGCCTACGAAGCAGGCGATGGTGAACAGCCAGAGGAAGAAGCGATCCAGAACCATGGACATAAACTTCCAGTCTTCGACGACCTGAGGACAATGAAAATATTAACATAGGTACTAACATAACATTTGAGGTCCTCGAGGAATACTCAGTGGTGTAATATACACGATGTACAACCACACCGCCATAGGCTTTAGATTAGACAAAGCGAACAAGCTTCTCAATGCAATGGGATTGACTTGCTCTACCGTAACGTTTATCCCTTCATCATATCAGCCGAAAGACATCAATTGCTGGACATAGGCCTCTCCCAAAGTGGAGGCCCCCCTCCCCTTTGGGCCATAATCGCCACGCATGGCAGGCGGATAGGCGATCGCAGTGTTGCTGTTGCAATGCACAGAGAATGCTTCTGCCCATACTCTGGTTTATCCCTTACATATTGAATATTCGTCAATTTTTTTGCTGAATTGTCTATTTGTCTAGGGCCACAGGTCTGTTTCAAGTACCAATTCTCCTGTCAAGTGCAAAGTGACCCGGTAGCGAATTCACTTCGGGCTGCCAGAGAATTCCCTAATGAAATTCATTCACACTTTTCCCGACCCCAGATAAAACTTAGGATCCCTTGCTCAACAGTCGCGGTTTCTACTACAATAATAACGATTATTTATTTATTTTTTATTTAATATGGGTTTGCTTTTGACTCTAGTCTAGGTCATAGATGACAGAGACAAAGTCGACGATGGAGCGAGCTTACAGACTCAGGCAGAGAGTTCCACTCCTTTGCTGTGCGCATTATAAAAGACGTTTGGAAACGTTTAGTGCAAATTGGTGGAATAGCAAGGTAGGGATGGTAACTTGCAGTGCGTCTAGATGTCCGGTGGTAGAAGGGGGCCGGTGGGATGAGGTCGTGGAGTTCCTGGACACTCTTCCCGAAGTACAATCTGTAGAAGACCGACAAGCAGGCAACCTTGCGGCGATGAGCCAAGCTGTGAAACTTGGCATCCACCAGTTTTACGTCGCCAATGAGCCTTTTAGGTCTGCGTTCCACCGAGTCCAGCGCGGCAAGTTGATATTTAGCTGAGCCATCCCAAAGGTGGCTGCAATACTCCATGCAGGATCGGACTTGAACTAGGGCCATTCTCACCAATTCAAATTGATCGCGATTAAGTCCAGCTGAACTCGATTTATGCCTTGATCGGAGTTCAAAACGCCTTTTTTGATTTCACCAACACAAAATGAAAGAAGTTCAAGCTTAAGCGAGATCAACTTCTGATCGACCGATTTTGGGCGATCGGGCTCCTTGGTCGAGTTTAAGGGCTGTCAGAGCTTGTCAGTGTCATAATTTTTTGTGTATATACATATATCGTTCATATCGTTTTTGTTGGTATTTCGTGGACTAAAATGAAAATACACATAGTATTTGAAATAATATGCCGTGACAAAAATTGGCATGAAGATTAGTACATTGCATCATGCTAATTCTAAGCGCATTGCGTTTTATGTGATAATATTTACATTCCATGCCATGGAGACTTGGCTCTCGTGAAAGCGATCAAAATGTGGTGAAGTCCGTTGGACGAACATATAGATCAATATTGACGTTCAAGCAGAACTAAGTTTTCTTAAACGTTATCAGCTTAAAAAACGGAGAATTCCGCTCTTAGTATTTACCTACTAAATATCTATCCAATGTTTCTTATTAGCCCGTTATATGCCACTGCGGGTTAGGCCTGCCTTTCTCTTTTCCGTCAATCAGGTAAGAGTGGACTTCGTCCCTCCATCTTCGTCCTTATCGCCGCGATGTCTATGACTATCTTTCGGTCTGTCTTTTTGTCTAGCAGACACTGTTTAAGCTGATAAGTTTGCAATAACGGTCATTGTCCCACCTACATTTATAGATATACTTAATTCCGAAAACAGAAATAAAGACATAAAACTATCCTAAATCTACATTTATCGTGATCCTTTACATTTTCTAGTAATGAAAAACGATTCATAATGTAGTGCCCAACAAAGAGATATTAAAGGAAAGGGCAATGACCGTTATTGGAAATTTATCTGGTGTAGACCATAGCTTCTCTCAACTCTTCTAACTTATAACAGTTCACAAACTAAAGTAATAAGTCTGTGAGAGATAGAAATCAGTTATTCAAATTAAAATCTCGACAGATTATGAATTAAATAAACTCAGATCAAAAAGTTTCTCCTATTAATCTCGGTCCTATTAATCAAAATCATGAACGTCAACTAAAATGGCATTCGATTTAAATTCTTCAAGTTTCGAAGTAATATTTGATTCCCTATTCCTCTATAATTTAAAAGTTTTCCCAAAGAGAATGTCACCCAATTATTCTAAAGAGGCAATTTGATGTGGACAAGCGTTGTTTTGTTGTGCTCTCGCGTTTAAATGAACCCCTTTGTAAAATATGATCAAACGAAACTGAGCTGCCACTATTCTTTGACAATAGTTTCTTATAGGAACTACTAACTAAAGTTTCTTTCAATAATTTATTTACATTTAAATGAGAATTTCATATTTTAAATACTAATCTAACTATATACTTACACTTAAAATAAAAATCAAAACTCCTAACTAAAATGTGACTTCAAAAAATTCGTCCGCATCGTTATCGACTGGCTGCTTTGCTACGTTGTATGGCAATGCTTATCCTCTGTCCGAGGTAAAAGCCAGCCCTTGTGTCACGCGAAGTGTTAACTAGGCATTTAGCAAGTTCTTTATGTAACGCATGAGCACTCGGACCCCACGGTCCAAGAGTTTCAATCCCAAACGGCTCGAAAATATAATTTCCAACTAGGTTATTATATTTCCGCCGCTTGAAGTTCTTTGCAGCCGCAGCGGCAGCACCAGCACAGCACGACTAGCTAGGAAGATGGGATGGCGTAAGATTATCGACACAAGTAGCGTCCCACACTAAAGGCCTACCCAACTCCCATGGGAATAAAGACATACCGTCCGGTCGCTGGCCATCGTCGCGTGTCAGACCACTACTAACTTACGTACATAATAGATTCAAGAAACAAAAGATGTCCATACATATCCATATTTAGAAAACATAGCTACACTAAAAAAAGGCTGACATAAAACCTGACATTGTTATCAAAAGTGTCATTAATCTTAATATCACTGGTCNGATTCAAGGAACAAAAGATGTCCATACATATCCATATTTAGAAAACATAGCTACACTAAAAAAAAGGCTGACATAAAACCTGACATTGTTATCAAAAGTGTCATTAATCTTAATATCACTCACTGGTACCGAATAGTGTCAAGCTCAGTCCACTAAAACGGCTCTAAACGAAACCTTTCAACCTTAAACTATTCAAAAACTGACCATGTTAGTCACAACGTAAAAACCAAACAAAGGAGTCCCTATCTAACAAACTCAGCATATTAATCATTGCAGCTAGAACAATTCAACCTCTTCCATTATTTTATCTCACGAATTCATTACGTCACTGGCTGTTTGCAACAAAAAGTGGTTATCAACCGCCATTATTAGGAAAGTCGCCACGTCTGAGCACACCTTATCACCTAAATAGAGTTTCCTTGCCTTTTTTTCATTATTTCCTCTCGTAACAAGCCTCGAGAGTCTTGAATAAGGGGAAGCGTATCAAGGGACAATTTCCCGTTTGAGATTAACCGTGCCTAAGCGATTATGTATACAATACGACACGTTTGTACTTTTGTAGATAAACACTTTGTACTCAAAGAAGTGAGGAAAGCTGATTATGAAGATAATATCTCAATTTGTGTTGCTGTCCGCCATCCTTTATTCCGCTCTAGAAAGTTTGTGACATTTTACGTAACTATTTGCCTTTGTAACATGCAGTTTCATTACAAACTTGGGCAAGTATATTTTAACAGCTTTTATTTATTGTTTACTGTGTCAGTTATTTAATAAAAACCCACAGTAGCACTTACATAATACACATTTCAATTACGGTGTTGAGGTAAATACCTTTAACAGCAAATAAATATTAACATTTCTGGCTCAATAACAGTCCAATGATATATTACTGGCATGCATTTAATAAAGTGCTTGCCGAAAATCGCTTCACAATTCATACACATTTATTACTATTCATTTCATAAATTTAATAATTCATATGTACACTTATGGAATGTTACAACGTTAAAAGCATTTTATGGCTACTGATATTTGACTGTAATTAAATAATAATTGAAATAGTTCCTAAATCTTGATTCCTTTGACGGTCTCTTTCCATAGAATCCAAAGTCAACTAACTTCGAAAATAAATCCAGAAAAGAGTATCTAAACAACTATTTTCGCGCACCCTAAACTAGAATAACACTACCAAAACAAGTGCAATAAGCGTAGCCCAAAGGTTGTAAAAAACACCGATCCTCCACTGAAAATGTATTTTAAAATACCCAGACCATTCCAGTACATAGTCTGCTTGATACAAGTACATAGGAGCGGCCCAGAGCGGCTGTCGAGGAACCTATTTATTTTAACCAGACTTTTTCACTGAACATTTTTCATACATTCCCTCGCAGATAGCGGTTAGTAGTGGGGGGTGTAACCCGGATGGATTATGCAGTTGTATTAAAGCGGTAAAACTGAGATGGGTAGATAGGTTTTCTTGTGAAAATTAGGTACATTATAAAGGGTCTTAACTCAACTTTGAGTTAAGCTCGCCTTTGTACATGAACTTTATTATGACTGTAAGTAATATAAGTTGTTTTGGTGTACAATAAAGATTTGAAGAATTAAAGAGGAACAAAATCGAGGTACGAAAAACTAAAATTGTGCGCATGCTCGTACAATTTTAGGTTGACCGTGTATATTTGGTGGTTGTCTTGGTTGGTTGCATAGAAAACGGGGCTCGCTAGGGCCTGGCAGGGTTGCGGAATTTGTTCGAAAGAGTCACCACGACCCTGGAACGTAAACGGCATTAGGATGAACACGGATGGGTTTTAGTCAGTAAGAATCTGACACTCCGGAAGATGTCATTTGATGATTTCCCATAGGTAATTAAAAAAAAGTCTTGGTTGGTTAAGAAACATTATGCTCACCTTATTGCATTAGACATGAACACAGCATTTTGTTAATAAACTAAAAGCGTAGTTTCCTATTGACCTACCTAACCAATACTACAAAAGCAGTCTCTATCCAATGCACCTAAAGTGAACAACAATCCAAATCTACAATACCGATCCAAACACAGTGCACCAACACAGTCAACCGTACGAACAAAAAGAACCGAGTCATAAAAACACAGTGATCCAGCAGGAAACCATGACCTCGCCGTGTCCCCAGAGAACCGTGCACTCTCAGCAATTTGGGAGCCGGTTGTTGGTTCATTTGACGTACTTTGACCCCTAATACGGAATTTCGTATCAAAATGGATGTACGGTAAGTTTTTGATAGATAACGTAAAAGCTTTTATGTTGTTTTGTCGAGTGACTTTATGAATCAACCCGCAATGCGACTTTATAGTTTCTAATTATAATTTTCGAGATTATTTTTGTTTTTCATTAATATAGATTAGGACTACAAACTAATAGTATTCGAAGATGATGAGCAGGGATCGGAATAGGTAGACTATATTTACCTAATGTTTATTATATTATTATATTGAAAAATCTTATTATATTTTTAGAGTAAATTAGAAATAGCTTTGTTTTTGCACAACTCTTTCTTCTTTTAATTCTTCAAATCAATAATTTGTAACCATAGGTACTCAAAGTCCAGTTTGATGTTTTTACAATCCCGGATTTTAATTTTCATGATTCCATTTATGATTCCGGGATTTTACAGGAGGTATTATCAACTCTATGTTACTCACTTCCACGAATATGAAGTAAATATAGTCTACCTATTCCGATCTCTGATGATGAGGTTAAGATGGAAAAAGTTTAGTTATACACTAAGTTACTTGAAAAACAGACTTGCGCCCGTTTAAAGTGATTTGGAACAGTAGCTCGACTTTCATCTTCAGAGACTAGGATAGCAAGGGGTTTTTACGATGCTTTGCTTGCCTTAAAGAAATGGTTGAAATGTTATCTGACTAATTAATTACACCNGTTTAAAGTGATTTGGAACAGTAGCTCGACTTTCATCTTCAGAGACTAGGATAGCAAGGGGTTTTACGATGCTTTGCTTGCCTTAAAGACATGGTTGAAATGTTATCTGACTAATTAATTACACCTGCAGTCATAGCTAAAACCAAATAGAGTTATGTTGCTAAAAGCCAGTCGGCATTTACTTAGTTAAGTGTAATTCGACATCATTTTGGTACAGTCAGTTACAAGAATTAGCTGCCCTTTGCATAAACTGTTGAGATTTTTCAGAATACGAATCGATGGAATTTTATTATTCTTTTATACTGTATTGTTACGCAAAATAATATTCTTTGTCTACAAAATTACTGTATGGTGTCGGACGTAAAAGAATAGCACCGTCCCATCACTTCCCGTGGGTGTCGTAAGAGGCGACTAAGGGACTCACCAGATAATGAGCAGCAGCATTATCTCTGCATTGCAACAGCTACACTGCGATTGCCAATCCGCCTGTCTGAGGGAGGCCTAGGTCCAGCAGTGGACGTCTTTCGGCTGATGATGATGAAAAAACTTGATAAACGTGGCCTTCCAGAAGAACTTGCTATTATATCAGAAATTCACGAACTATATACATTGCCCAACCAAAGTATTTCTATTAACCAAGCAATTTTTCAAAGAACGCTTATTAGCCTTCGATCCAATAGAAAATGAATCAATTTAGAGTAAATTGCGTCTCAGGTTCAATCAGACAGCATTCAGCATTGGTGCCTAGACCAGAAATATAAGGCTAAATGGATTTAGAAGAATTACTGCCAATTTGTTTACATAGGGAATAAACGTTATAGAAACGTTGATTTGGTATTTTGTATATTTTAAGGGAAATATGAATGGTGTTTTCGACAGGTTGAATT
This sequence comes from Mamestra configurata, assembly GCA_002192655.3. Taxonomy (NCBI): domain Eukaryota; kingdom Metazoa; phylum Arthropoda; class Insecta; order Lepidoptera; family Noctuidae; genus Mamestra; species Mamestra configurata. The sequence goes on along the minus strand of NDFZ01001992.1, from coordinate 8,372 downwards.
GAAAAACCGGCTAAGTGCGAATCGGACTCTCACACGAAGGGTTCGTACCAGCAACCGCAAAAAACACGTTTCTTTGTATGGCCCTTTAATTTTGAATTTAATTTTTATATTTAATTTATATTTGAAGTTAAAGCGGCAATAGAAATACACACTCTGTGAAAATTTCAACTGTCTACCTCAAGAAAGGTATTGTTCTTGAGGTACAGCCCGCTGACATATAGAAGAACGGACGGACGGACGGACAGCGGAGGTTTAGTAACAGGGTTCCGTTGGCTACCCCTCGGGTACGGAACCCGAAAAATGAAGTTCGTAAAGCTATAGTATTTTAGTATTTTTTGTATTTTTATGATTTATTTATTTATTATTAACTGATGAATTTGATGATTATTATATTTTAGTTCTGGAGTGATTGTCAAATGTTTTGTAACTTAGCTTGTTCTAATTTTAATATTGGGACTTGGTGCCTTAATAAATGAATTCTATTATTATATTATTAGTAATCGATACGAAATAAAGAAGCAGAGCCAAACCCTCGTGATATTCATGAATATGTACATAATAATAAAGTTTAATAAAAAAGAGATAAATAAAAATTCAATATTCACTGGCACAGCTTCCGCAAACCGCATGCAACCGCTTTATTCGGTGGCGACACACAATTTTTGGATAGGGGTCACCTGTGCTGAGCAATAATAATTGATATCGGTCCCGACTCAATTTGAAAGTTATATTGATAGTTGATTAGTCGAGCAGACTGGATCACTGACTGGTTGGCTCGATTAAGCGTGGTTATGATATCTGCCAAACATAGTATTTTTAAAGACCTTAAAACCGCTTTAAATCTAGTCGACGAACGTACTATCTAAAAATGCTTTGATTGATCATATCAGCTGAAAGACATCCACTGCTGGACATAGGCCTCCCGTAAGTGTCACCACAACAACCGGTCCTGTGCGTCTCGCATCCATCGGCTACTCGCAACCCTCACCAGGTCATCGGTCCACCTTGTAGGAGGCCTTCCAATGCTGCGTTCTGTTCTGCGAGCAATGTGCCCTGCCCACTGCCACTTCAGTTTGACGATCCTTCGGGCTAAGTCGGTAGGTAACCTTGGTTCTCTTGCGGTTATCGTTTGATGCATAAGAAGAAGAAAATTACTCGATTTTCTTCTTCCCTTGTGCCCACAAGGGTTGTGTAGGCCAGATAGCCAGGTGCTCCATGTAGAATAGTAGTGCCGAGCTACATACAGTTAGACTGGAAGCAGACTCCAAATAGTCTAGAAAGGGCTTGGCGGATTGACTTTTGCCCGCGAGGAACTGTGTGTACAGCCGGTAGATTTTGTAAACATGTCGAAGTGAAGGTTTGGGTGAAGTGATCACGAGGTGAGCTGTCAATCCATATAATCAAGATGTCACGTGATCACGAAGTGAGCTGTCATTCGATCTTGATTATATGGATTCACAGCTTACCTCGTGATCACTTCACCCAAGCCTTCACTTCGACATGTTTACAGAATCGACCGACAGGTCATCATTGATCAGTGTCATCAGTAACTGCAGACTACGTTGTCAAAGAACTATTTTTTTTAAATATTGGTACCACCACCACGATGGAGCACGCTTGCCTAGAAGCAATCTATTCACTCTTGACTTAAAGACTCCCAGAGAGTATCACGAGTATCAGAGTATTACTTAAATGGTCAATTAATAGGCAGACATTAACAAATCTTATTCTATTTCCACAAATGAGGTGACTAACATTCTATCCAACAGACTCAAAGAGAGCCTCACTCAAAACTCCCACACAAACTACGTACGAAAATTTAAAATTCACAACACAACCTGACATTTTTCTCTGTATTACATAGCTTGCTTGCTTATCTCTGTTGGTAGAAGCTCACGTAACAACATAAACTGCAATGTGTATGGTACAGAGCGAATCCTCGCGAAGGGGTTTGGAGGATTTCAGGATACGATCCGTGTGTACATCGGAATACTGCCTCTTGGGATGGGTAAGCTTTTAAAGCAAATATGCAACCGCACTTGCAACTGCTTGCAGTTTTTCCCGGACATATAAATGTATTGGAAATATTTAGACGTAGATTTGTGTTAAAGTAGCATGTGCCTGGGGATTTTCATAAATATGTGAAATTTATTTTCAGATTTTTCATAATATTTCACGACTCGGCTTAGTGCCTAAGAATAAAATGAACTGTACTGAACGTAGGTATACAAAAAAAATCGCACACTCCAAAACTCAAACAATTGCCAAAGTGTGATAGAAAAACAAACGCATTTGAACGCTATACAGTATCTCCTCGTAAGCCCCAAAGTATCGCTCGAAAGCTTTTTTAAAATATCCATTTCACAACATTTTTTCACTCAAAAAACACGAAACGAACAAACCGAACAACAAATAAACAAGCAGTATCCCAAACATTCAGCATTTCAACGCTCAGGCCGAAAAAACACCGCAAAAACACTTCAATATTACATATTTCATCCTATTTCGCATTCAGGCCCTGTCGGTTCCGTAAAGATAAGAGCAACTATCATTAATATAGGGTACAGACGGCAAACAAAGTGAATCGTCGAATATAGACTTTTTTCGGCATTCGGCTCCTCGAGATGGCCGAATAATGATGGCGATGGACGCCGAAAGCCGAGAGTTATTAGGTCAAAACTCAATAGGGATGCGTGAAAATGATTGTTGAGTTGTCAAAAGTGAAATGTTAGGGCGCATCGGATACAGAACCCTTAGGCTTAAAAGGAATGGAGGCGGGTTATCTGTTTGGTGTTTGCGGATCCAACAATAGAAGGATCTATTTTGAGTGAAAAGTATTCCTTTCTACGTATTTATTCTATGGAATACTTATGTGAGAAGTTTTACTTTTCTGATACGTATCGTATCTACGTGGTGCTTATTTTTAAGTTACATGCTTCTAGTCCACATTCTATGTCGATCAAAATATATAATAAATTACCAGAAAACATAAAGCAAGAAAACAAAACCAGTATATTTCTCAATAAGTTAAAACAATTCTTAATTATAACAATATAACAATATAGATATGTAAACTTAATAATAATAAATAAATGAAATTCTATTCTATTGGCAATAATAAATAAATAAATGACATTCTATTCTATTGATAATAACAAATTAAGGACATTATTTTCTTAAATAAATGACATTCTATTCTACTGATAATAATAAATAAATGACATTATATTATATAAATGATAATAATAAACAAATTACACTAAATTCTTATAATAATAATAAATAAATAAAATACTTTTCTAATAATACCTGATAAAAAATGCTAATACCAATGCAGATAATTATTAATAATATGTATAAAATATTTAATAATAGATACAAGATGAACAGGAAATAATTACACAAACATTTTACAAGAAAAGTTAACAAAACGCTCTTCCTCTCTCCTAATTAAATATTTTAAGTTTTGCTGTGCCCGACAGGGTCCATAATTGTTTCTGTTTATTAATTCTACCACCTGTTTATGTGTACATTATGGATTGCAATAAACTATTTGAGATTTGAGATTTTTTCAATATTTTGCTGCTTTAATTATGCAGATAGGTTTTAATCGGATTTACGGAAGATCTACTTACTTGGATTGTTCTTTCTTTAAAAATTCACTATATGTCAGAGATACGAATATCTACAAAAAATATGAACTAATTTCGTTTCTAAAATCGTAAAAGTACCGCGAATAAGGATATTATTCAGCTCAAAAGACTTATACGCGTATCTACAGCACCTATAAATTTTATGATGCGTCATAAAGTTAACATAAATCATTCGCAGTTGTAATTTTATATTAAACATCTAAATGAGATTTTTAAGAACTCTTCTTGCAATGAAATACAAAATTTGACAGATTGCGGATTTGGCGGATTTGACAGACGTATCATATCGAAATTCATACTTTCCGATCCAATCAATGAATTGGGTAATTTCTTAATGAAACAGCAACCAACCCATCAAACTACAAACAAAACCGCAACACAAATATCAATAACTAAATAACTAAACAAATAATATCTATTTACAGAAGAAAAAAAACGATATTAATTCGCGAACAAAAATGGATCGTTCGGGTAATCCGGCGAGATGCTTTTTAAAATTTATTCGGCCTCCGGGTGCTATTTATATCGTCGTTTCAAAAATGAAGTGCGGTTATCTCAGAGACGTAAAAACGTGTTCGGAATAACAATTCGGTTTTCGGCAATAGCGGTGTTGGCAGTCGGCCTAGTCGAGGCGCTTGCCGCCTCACTAATTTACTTATGTGCGACGTGACGTAAGTTGTGTTGCTAATTTTATTGTTTTACATTCGAGTGTTTACGTTTATTTATGTTGACGTAAATAAGACAGTTTACTTTGTACGTTTGGGAGCGCAAATAAAACAATTTCTTCGTATTTTGCGGCAAATAAATAGCACGTTCTTGGATGTAGGATTTGTTTAAGTTAATTCGCAGTGAACAAGTTGAAATAGATTTTTGTTCTTCGTCAGAAATACCTATCTACTATGAACTTCTCTAGAAAGTTTTTTTTTATATTCATCACAACCTCTATCATTTCTTTTTATTTTGATAAGGCAAAACTCCCTCCAAATGGTCGTGGCTACCTACTTTTTTTTTTTAAGGATGGGCAATCATCAAATGACTTCTTCCGCTCTGGGTAGAGCGGAAGGGCGTATCAGGCTCTTACTGACTAAAACCCATCTGTGTTCCTTCTAAAGCCCTTTGCGTTCCAGGGCCGCGGTGACTCTTTCGAACAAATTCCGCAACCCTGGGTGGCTACCTACTACGTTTGTAATATCGAGAAAATTGGTCAAAAAACTTCTAACTGAATATGGATTATCAACTTTATTATAAGTTGCCTATTTACTTTAATCAACGCCGCTACTTATAGTCCCTACTCTCTAAACACAAACAAACTCCACTACACCTAAAAAGAACTTAAAAACGCAATCTAGAAATCACTTGCGAGCAAAAAAAACAGGCGCCACTTTCCCCACTAAATCGTTTGAAATTCATCACGGCACATTCGCAGTATCTATCCTTCGAGGAGACGAAGCCAGTATAGCTCCTTAGGGAGGAAAGGATCGATAGCAATTTAAATGTGCTGATTTCTTCCATCGTAACCAGTAATGAGAGATCGCAATTAGATTTAGTCCCTACTCGATGCTCGTCTCAATGATAATACGGCGGCATTACCAAAACGCTGCGTTTTGAATTCGCTAATTTTGTTTTACTTTCGGGATTGTTATGTGGGGAGAATAATTTACGACGCACTGACTTTTTTTGAATAGCGACAAGGTTTTAAACATTTTTTCTTTACACTTCGTACGGTGAATGGTGATGGTTTTTTTCTGTCCGGATGTGTAAGTATAGTAAAAAATAATTTGGAATTTAGATTCGATACATAAATGTTTGATTTGATGATTTGAAAAACTGATTTTAATATTTTTCCCCTTTAATCAATTGCCAATCATTATTTATTCTGTGATAGCTCATAAAAATGATTTTTATTTAAGACATACAGTAACAAAGATGTACCTGCTTAGGCAGTATGTTAGAATATTTTTACTAAAACACAATTATTAGTAATAACGCCTATCCCAGCTCGTCCATTAATCGATCCTTTCAGTGCTTTTTGTACTTAAAAGCCACAATTTCTATATTTTTTCCTCAAGCCTCATCGACACTTTAAAATGAGCACTCAACGTTCTACTCAGACATCCCGACGGACCAATTCCTTCACAAGTACCCCAAGTACAGAAACTTGATATTTTCACACAAAATAATAATTTCTTAATGTATACTTTTAGTAAGAAAATATTTTTTATGTTTATTGCAAAGCAATTTAGCGGTGTCAATAATAGATACAAGTTAAACAAAACAAAAATTGAAAAGATTTTAATTCACCTATTGAGGTGAATTAAAATCTCATTATTGTTTTGCCGGTCGATTTTGTAAACATGTCGAAGAGAAGGCTTGGGTGAAGTGATCACGAGGTGAGCTGTCAATCCATACAATCAAGATGGAATGACAGCTCGCTTCGTGATCACGTGACATCTTGATTATGATTACAGACAAACATGACAGAAACATGTTCGAATCGACCGGCAGTTTCTTTTATTTGTTTCTTAATCTTAGTTTGATTCGCTTTACCCAATGGTCGTAGTCGCAACCGGCTGTTTCTTTCATTTGTTTCTTAATGTCTAACTTTGATTTGTTTTTCCCAATGATCGCAGTCGCAAGCGCAACTGCCTCACGTGGTGTCCTAGGTTCGATCACTAGGTCGGGCAAAAAGGCAAAAAGACTTACTGCAGTCCGGAGTTTGGAAATTGCTGGTGTGTCACCTCCGTGCCTCGGAAAATACGTAAAGTCGTCGATCCTGAGCCTGGACTATCTATATATCTATTGGGGTATGGTTTCCGTACTTAGTCCTGATGTTGGACCATTGTGCGTGGGCCATGGCGGCCGTCCAGAAGCAGATCAGTCCTCCCAAAGAGTTCAGGGTGTCTGTGAGTGAATTCGGTGTCCCTATTGTTTGTCTACGTATATCGGCGACGCCTGTGCACTCAAGGAGCACGTGCGACACCGTTTCCTCCTCCTCCATGCATGCTCTGCACAGAGGACTGTCTGTTATATGAGCCTGGACCATGAGAGTAGGGAAACAGAAAGCGCATTTGCGTTTCTGCACACACTTGTGCACTTAGGTAGCTCCTAGTTGTCTGGCATTTTGCTGAACTGGACCTATTTGGCGCAACCGTGGGGCACACAATATACATAATTGTTATAAAATTAAGTTTCTTTTTATTTGTACCTATATTGTGTGTATCTGTGTGTGCCAAATAAACTAGTTCATTCTTTATTTCTTTCAAATATTAAATCTAGAGTATTTGACTGCTAATCTTTGTTGAGATTGCCCGCTGTGACTGAATTTCGATCGGGAGAATATTTTTACTTTATTTTAAAACCGTACCGTGTCATTTCTGCGGTACGTTTTGTTTCCACTCTCAGTAAGGTGAGCTTTTGATGAATGAAACTGGATATTTCATGTTATTTTTGGACTGACTGTTTTCAGGGTGGTGGTGATGATGCCTGAAAATAATTTAGGCATCTTGCTTTATTACATAATATCTGTTGTGTAATAATACCAATGTGCAGTTTAATTTTTAGGTTTTTAAACATCCATAGGTCTTTTGAAAAACGGAAATAGGTCTTTATGTCCGTCTGTCACGGCCGATTTTCCCTGAATCTTCTAGACCGATTCAATAGAATTTTAGAAAACATATCATGCATATCCGCAGAAGTTCTTCTGTGTCTTAAACACGGACGCGTATTTTTTTAAATATGGAGTCACTTTTGAGTGTCAAGTTAGAATGTTACAATTTAAGAGAAATGCGAAAATGGTGGTTTCGGTGTTTAATGTAAACTCACCTGCATAAAAATGAATAGAGTATATAAGCGGAATATTAGAAAATTTTCCGTATATTTAAGAGTCATTACGGCCACGTAAGTCCACTCGCCACTCACAATGGTCCCAGTGGAGCCATTCGAGAGCCAGCGACCAAACGCCATTAACTTTATTAATCTGGTTGGTTTATCAGCGAAGATAATGTTTTTGTAATGTCTTTAGTAATAGGTTCACTTCTCAATATGTATATTTTGAGAAGGGGCTCATCGGCAATGATGCACTACTCGTGTCAAAGCTCCAAAACTTGGAATATTGGCCATTCGGTTTTACGTCGGTTATGTTTCGGGGAGTGAGCGTTGGCAATGCACCACTTAATTTAGCCAAGCCTGGGGCCCTACTATGGTGTGCCAATGTCATCACGATTAAGCTGTAAAAAAGGGATAGTGATATGGGTCTTGTATAACTCCGTCTCCCTCCCACACCATAATCATGACGGTTTTAAGACGTCATAATAGGTACCCTGTTCCATCATCTGACAAGAAGATGTACGAAGATTCGGCACTGGTGGACATCCTACCATACATTATGCGTACAGCTATGGAGTTGAATTCCCTGCTGGAGACTGTGGATGGGCTTAAAGTCAAGAGTAAAATGGGTTCCTTCCAGGCAGGCGTGCTAATTCGTCGACTACATCATCGCTTACCGTCAGGTGAGATAGTGGGCAAACACAAGCCTGACTAAGTATCGTGGTGACTTTCAAAATAGTTGAGCGAATCTGACTAATTATGTTTTTAGGGTTCCGTACCTCAAAAAGTACCCTCAAAAGGAACCCTTATAAGATTACTTTCCTGTCCGTTTGTCCGTCTGTCCGTCTGTCTGTCCGTGTATCACCACCGATTTTCTCAGGAACGGGTTGGAAC
>NDFZ01001991.1:0-15938 GCA_002192655.3 Mamestra configurata | reverse complement strand
AAACTAGAGTCGATGAAAATAACAATATTTTCCTTCGAGTATTTTCTTCTGTCAAATATAATTACGTACAAACCTTGTAGAAGCAGGAATACAAAGTTTGAGGCATCTAAGTATAAACGAGTTTAACCGAAGCTTTTACGTGAACTCGCGACAAATATAATTAAGTAACGGGAAAATTAATAATTCCTTATTTTGAAGAGACCGATTAATTAATCTACAAGAAGTTATGGTAACAACATAGACTGAAGTTCGTTCTCTGGCTTCATGTCAGTTTGAAATGAAGTTGGAATCAATTAAATANTAGAAGCAGGAATACAAAGTTTGAGGCATCTAAGTATAAACGAGTTTAACCGAAGCTTTTACGTGAACTCGCGACAAATATAATTAAGTAACGGGAAAATTAATAATTCCTTATTTTGAAGAGACCGATTAATTAATCTACAAGAAGTTATGGTAACAACATAGACTGAAGTTCGTTCTCTGGCTTCATGTCAGTTTGAAATGAAGTTGGAATCAATTAAATACTTGGTGGTTTGACTTTGTTGGACTTCAAAAGCTATGCTTTTGTTAATCGATTGATAATCAGGACGTTTTCTTTTGAAACTATACAATCAGTTTCTGACCAAGACATTAGATTTTATTTGATAATTGTTATTCATCGTTTTTAAGTATTTTACAATTTTACGCAAAAGATGTTACTTTCAATAAGCTGGATTTAAATCCACCACCACAGCTGAACAATCAACCTAAAGAGAGAAAACTTCAAGGCAGCCCAATTGAAAAAACATATTGAACCAACCTGTTTGTTTATAAAGCAACAAACACTCCATCCCATTAACAGACAACACTAATGAAAACACAATCCAGAAACAAACATTAAATTAACTGTCTTAAGATGACTATTTTGACAAGTGGAGGCAATATAAAGCCGATCTGAACAGTATCGTGGTTCGTGGGGCTGCGTCGGAGGATTAGGGACGACGGTTCGCGTGCAGGACATCCTGCTTATCTTGTTACCCGCCTGTCCCAGTGTCCCTGTCACGACATGTCCCACCGAAGGCTAGCTAAATGCCGAGCTTTGTTTGCCATTGTACTGTTGACAAAATAGACGTTAGTGGCCTGTTTCGGGTATATTTTGGCTGTCGAGAAAAATGGCGTGTAGCGGGAACGAGCTTTGACGTATGTGAGTTTTAAAAGGTGCTTTTTGAAGTTGTTGATTTAGATTTATAGTCTTGATGGGTTTCAAACTTTTAGTTACATGTTTGATAGATTTGAATATGTATATATGAATATGTGTATGTGTGTCCGTTTTGTGGTTTGCTGAGATAAGATTAGCAGCGTAATAAATAATTAAACATTCCAGCATTTTGCGTAAAACATAGGTAACAGTTTTTTTTACTTTTCGCCTCGAATTCTTTATATTTGGATTACAAATCCAAGTATGCAAAGAAGTTGCAAAGTTTTACAAAGTTAAAATTTGATTACGAACTTTTCCTTCGTTATTTTTACCGTATTTCCCAATTTTCTAAAGTCTCAATTATTCTTCAAAATTGTATATTCATTAACGAAGTTAGTTGTTAAAGATCTACTAAGGGATTGTATGTCTTTCCTTTTTAATTAGCAATCAGTTTAAACTACAAAAGAAGAAAAAAAACGATCGAGTGCAGTTCTATGAATAGTTTTAGTTTAATGTGCGAGGGAGAAGTTGGACAAAGTTCGAGTAGTTTTAAAGTGTAACAGAAAGCTTAACTCAGAAAAACTATAAAAAAGTAATAAAAGTAAGGAGTGTGCGATTTTTCGCGCAAACTGTAGCGAGTGTCAAGTTTGTTCTCGTATCATGCGGATTTAGAGTTGTACCTATGTACTTCGTTTGCGTTGAGAATGTCTAGATGTCTGCCGCGATGACAAGTACATATTATTGCGTAAATAGCTATTTATTTTGCAAATAATGTTATTATTTTGATACCAGCCAAATCCGATCTTTAAATATATTAGATCGTTCAAAGCTCGTTAGAATCTCGGATCAACCAACTATCTCTTAGAAATATCCAAGCCTATTCCAAGAGTCTTAGAGACGCCCCAAGACTGCCTAATCCCTAGCCGGTACCTTGGACGCCAAGAGAGGGTTCTGGGAATTCCAACAGTGTGGACCAATGCATCTTAAGTGTAACGCCTTAGACATGTTCCGGGAGAAACAAAGTCTCCGCACAACAGGGCGTGACCACTACGTACCGTCATTGAGGAATCTACATACCACGTACGTATTCCCCGAAAGGAAAGACAAAGGTGTTTGTACATACATTTTTCCAGTTATGATAAAGCCTACATTGGAATACCACATAAATGCTGTAGGCTTTTCTTTTTCAAATGGACAGTCACAAATCTAAACCACAAGAAAGCAAATGGAAACAAGTTGTTACTGAGAAATTTAAAGTGAATAACACTACAACAAAGGTTTTCACTGAATGACATCATCATTGAAACAAAGCTAGTTTTGTATGTTTTTTTATCTTTTTAATTTTTCTATGCAGTATGACAGCGTGCTTTGCGTCTTGTCAGGGACTAAATTAACACCTCATGTGTTTTTCATGTTATTCCAGCTCACAGTGTAGCTAAGGACGTCCCGCCTGATAAAATCGGGAAGGCTGTGTCAGGGACTCAGCCGCAGTAGAGTAGGTACGTAAAACAGCGCGCGATGAAAAATTTAATTCCGAGCGCCATTTACGCCAGCGACATATGCACTACCAAGAAATGGATTATTTCCTCTAAGTGATGGTAATAAAATAATGTTAAACTGACGGTAGTGAAGTAAATTTTCTAATAAACGATCTTGCCATAACTTTTTTCTTGCAAGTGAACCCTTACAGACCTAAATGAAAGACGTATCCCGTCAAAAACGATGAATGACGTCTTGGATGCGCAATGTTACAAGCTCATTGCTCAGCAGTCGTACTTGTGACCAGTCAATCAAAGACATCGTGCATTAGTTAATTATGTATTAGCAATATTGAATTAACAGGAAACAGAATAGATAATGAGCAATGTTCTGTCATACGTAATAGATATGGCAGCTGTCAAACCTTCGAGTTTGTGCAAAAGGTACATTTATCAGATATTAATCTTGACTGAGGACTTTGACTGACTGTGTAAACATAATGTGTTCGTGTTAGTATATATGTGCGTGCTGATCATTTTGCAGTAATAAGCAATCCAATCAGCCTCAGTGTTGCCACTCAAAGCCGTGTTCAGTGTTGTGTGGTGGGAGATATAGGTACGAGAATCGTTATGGGTTATGTGATATATTATGGTTCATCACCGTGCAATAATCATGGTTTCAAAATTAGGGGAAACTCACTAAAATGTAACAAATAAAAAAAATACTGATATCAAGGTAGAAAACGACTGAGAAGTTAAAAAAAAACACTTTTCAAGCAGTCTGGCGCACGCATATTGCTATTAACTACATCAGACTGTGGTTGAGTTACTGATCCATTTTTTTTGCATGGTAGATAATATCGTTTAAATGGTTTGTTTAACCAACAGCGATACGATTTTTGTTATGATCGATTCTTCAAGATAATTAGGTAACCTTAAGCATAAAGCATAAATAACGAAGTCAGGATAAACTTATCAGTAATAAAAGCTGGGCTTCCTAGCCAGAACTTATTAACTGGTTTCCGTCTTAACTCCAGACCGCTCGTCAATTAATCTGGGATACAATAAAATCGAGCTTCTATGTTTTACTTCTAACGTATTGAGATTTAAGTTTAAATAATGATGCGGCTAAAGAAAGTTTTCAATACATATTGGTAGTGTTGGATCATCCCAAATAAAAAATCTGTCATTTGTATCAACTTTCAACTATCAAATATCAACAGGAACATTTTTGTTCTTAATTTGCACCCGAGCGAAGACGAGACGGGTCGCTAGTAAACAATAACAGTGAGGTCAGAGTTGTCTCTTAGCTCGATAGATGGCGTTGAGATCGAATTAGATCGCGCTATGGTTTCGTTACCGTGCAATACATATAAAGGTCGGGGTGTGAGGTTGTTTTTGAAGACAAGTGCGTCGAATCGAAATCGACATCTCCACCATTTGTAAAATTTTTGAAGTGATCGGGCCCTTTAGTTCGGTCTGTATGGAATAAAATAAAATAATCAAAACACTTTAGTGCAGGGAATAAATTGAGGGAGTGCCATGATACAGCCTTATTTAGTTTTATAATTTTTTTTTGTTTAATTTTTTTAGGAGTAGGGATTTTTTTCTTTTTTTATTTATTCTTTTATAATTGATATGCTTGCGTTTGACCACAATCTCACCATATGGAAAGCTATGATGTGGTTGACGATGGAACACGCTTGCCTGTAACAATTTTTTCATAAATTAATAAAAAAGGACAACTTGGTGATAAAATTGAGTAAGCATACCTACTCTCAATATTGAAATATTACGTTTACAATAATTATTTAATTACAATATTTACTTACAAAAGAAGTAAATGTAAACAAATGTTAACATTTACATCTGCGTAAACATAATATTGGAATTGTAATTCTACTATCATGTAGATCGTGCCGCAGCGGATGCTATCGAGCACGGGAAATGGCATGCCATGTTGCCGAATACATCGGTGACATATCTTACGTGTATCGGCTGCATACGACATTCTCTTAGGGCCATTACAGATACGATACTTTAGGCAACTAGCGATTTTCGGAAGATGCAAGTTACGAAAAGTGATCGCTGAACCGAACACATATATCTAGGTCATCATCGATATCATAATATCAGCCAAATGACCAGAGGAAGTCATTCGGGGAGCCGATGCTTCCCTCATGGCCCTGGGTCTCCACGACGACCAGTCTTGTAATCTCGCACCCAACATATTGTTGCAGCCCTTATTTCAGATGGAAAACGTCCAATGCCATAGACTTCCCCCAAGCGTCGCCACGTCCTGGTCAACGTGGCGGCGCTTGGGGGAAATCCTGTGTTTCTCGCATCCAACATACTCCTGCGGCTCCCCCTCACCAGGTCACCTACCACTATGTGGATCTCTAGTCTAACGCTGCGTCTCTCTGTATCATGTCTACCATAGGCCTTAGTTCGACCTCTTGTTTTAAATGAAGGTCACATTAACATTGAAACAAAGTACATGAACTTTAGTCCTGAAAATACATAACAGGATAACCCTTGACCTTACCGAGTACCTTAAGTTAATTACGCTGCGTATAAAATATAATTGTTCTCGGAACTTCCAAAGTTCTTTGACAGTTTTGAGACGAGTATGATTAGATTGATTCAAAAAATTGTTGTTATAAATATAGCAACAAATTATTTCTAATAATTTCTGGTAAGCCCAATTAAGTAAAATAGGTTTCGAACCCATGCCCAGAGTTAATATTGATCTGCAGTTTATTTATTACTAGCTTTTGCCCGCAACTTGGATATCTCGTTTTTCCCGTCCTCGTATAGTCTACAGCAATCCTCATGAATGTGGCTTTCATATACAAAAACAATTTTCCAAATCCGACTGGTAGTTCCAGAGATTAGCGTGTTCAAACAAACTCTTCAGCTTTATCATTAGTATACATAGATATAATTAATACTAATATAGATTTTTCTATAGAGAACTTACATTTAGAATCTGCTAATCAACGTTTAAACTAAGCATAGGATTGTAAAAAACCGACGTCTTCGGAACAAATATATTTTAATTACTGTTACATTTCCACATTACGCATTCCTAACATTACGCCTATACCAGATACATCCAATTTTGACCCGTTTTGGAAGCCCTGTCAAAATTTAAAAACTCTGTCCCTGTTTGAAAGCGAGTTCCCCACGGCGCAAGACCTCTAGTAGCACAACACCCAGCAGGATGTGTTACTCACCTTCCCTTATAGAGTTTTACATGAAAATAAGAATTTGGCTACCAAAAAGACTTTAACTGCTCAAATTAAAGAAAATTGTTGTGTGTTTTTCTTATTTACAAATATATAACTGTATAATATATTCAAATTAAAGAAAACTGTNTTGTTGTGTGTTTTTCTTATTTACAAATATATTACTGTATAATATATTCAAATTAAAGAAAACGTCTCGGCGTTACAGTTTTCTTTAATTTGATCGGACGATAGTGGCAGACTACTCACACTTCCAAAAATCAACACAATAGCCCCTGAAATCAAAATTATGGACAAAAGCTCTCTTCGTCTCCTTGAGTCCCCCCAATCTTTTCCGTATTTTATTGAAGAAAAAATTCAAAATTTTAATGACGTTTCGGAAAGATTGCTCCAAGTTAACATGCATTCGGCAATCACTCTTATTCATTAGTGCTGTTTCGGCCCAAAATTAATATATTTCCTTCATGCTTCCCATTTATGGAAGCAGCCCCACCTTTTGGACAAAATGGACCAAATAATCAAGCATACCCTTACTTTAATTTTAAATGCCTGGGCGCAAACAACTCTTCCCATCCGTATGGGATGCCTCGGCGTCCGCAAAATTACCAGTATTAGTTTACCGGTTTTTAAATCCTCGGTTCGCGGCACTGATAAATTAATCAGGAATATTCTAGTTTCTAAACTGATTGCTTTTGATGTGCCGTGCTTCACCGAAGCTGTGGAGGCCAGGAGACTCGCTTGCGCGAATTCAAATCCGCCCGACTACTCTTCATCCCAACGACGGTGGGATGAGCAGCTCTGTAGGCAAGTTCAGGAAAACCTTATTGCCTCATCAATTACTGCAAAGATCGCGCGCCTGCTGGCTGTGGTTGAGTGGGAGTCGAGGATCTGGCTTCACGCACTACCGTTGTCGAACATTGGCACCATGTTCAACGATACTATTTTCCGCCTCGCTGTCTGCCTAGGTCTTGGCGCTCCTTGTTGCTCTTCTCATCGCTGCCACTGTGGCGAAGTTGTCAGCCTCGGACACCACGGCCTGTCATGCAGCCGTAGCGCGGCCCGCATAGCGCGTTACGCGAATCTTAATGACATCATCCGACGAGCTCTTGTCACCGTCGGCGTTCCAGATGTGTTAGAACCCAATGGCCTGGCACGCGACAATGGCAAGAGACCGGACGGCATGTCGTTAATTCCATGGAAGATGGATAGGCCATTAGTGTACGACACTACTTGTGTCGATACTCTTGCGCCATCACATCTTCCTAGCTCTTCGTGCTGTACTGGCGCTGCCGCTGCGGCTGCAGAGAATCCTTNCTTGCGCCATCACATCTTCCTAGCTCTTCGTGCTGTACTGGCGCTGCCGCTGCGGCTGCAGAGAACCCTTAAGCGGCGGAAATATAATAAACTTGTTGGTAGTTATATTTTCGAGCCATTTAGGGTTGAAACTCTCGGGTCTTGGGTCCGAGTGCGCATAACTTTTTTAAAGATCTCTCAATACGCTTAGTTGACACTTCGCGTGAACCAAGAGCTTGCTTTGACATTGGTCAAAGAATAAGTATTGCCATACAACGTGGCAATGCCGCCAGTCTTTTGGGTACACATCCAGTTGACAGCGATGCGGATGAATTTTTGACGCCATATTTTAAGGTTTATTTAGTGAGGAGTTTTTATTTTTATTTCTAGTGCATATACTTAGTTAAGTATTTATTAAAACAGTTGTACTAGGTTTATAGTCAAATAATAAAGCATAGGATTAGAATTATTTCCGAATAAGCTTGAATATTGCATGATGACAAAAAGTGATCATAAAAACCGACCAAGTGCGAGTCGGACTCACACATGAAGGGTTCCGTGCCATAAAGCGAAAAAACAGGTATCTTGTGTGGGAGCCTATGTTTTTATTATTTGTAGCGGCTATAGAAATACTCACTCTATGAAAGTTTCAACTGTCTACTAATAACAGTATTTGAGATACAGCCGCTGACAGACAGACGGACGAATGAACGGACGGACGGACAGACAGCGGAGGCTTAGTAATAGGGTTACCCTTTGGGCACGGAACTCTAAAAACGACTGAAAAAAGTAACCCTGCAACCTCATGATCATGAAATAAATAAGTACGGGCGGGCACAAAACTCTCAAATGAAAATCAAGGTGTAAAGAATCAGGAAACTTTGATCTCGATCAAATAAAACGATTCTTTTGAATTGCAATCATAAGCTTCGACGTGCTCAGGTTGCGAAACGTTTAGAAGAGTGTGAAAATAAAGTAGTCAGTAAAAATATTAGCCTTAGTTTTTAGAAAGACGTAAAGAAGGTGGAAAACGGGAGACATATGCATGTGATGAGGAGGAATGTGGAAAATTAGGGACCAAAAAAATGTTGGAACAGGGGACGCTATATACATTAGTGGAAGATATTATTAGTAAACGGAATAGGAAAAAGAGGGTAGCTGGCATTTTCCTTGATTTAAGCTCAGCCTTTGATACAATTGACCACAAATTACTTATTGCAAAATTGGAGCATTATGGTGTGAGAGGCAAAATTTTAAAACTTTTCTCTTCATTTTTAAGAAATAGGAAAGTAGATATTAGTAATATGCAAGCAAATGGTAATAGCAATTGCAATAAATCTTCTATGCAAGATATAGTAGCGGGCGCACCCCAAGGATCGATCTTAGAGCCTATTTTGTTTATATTATTTACAAATGATTTGATTAATTACATGAATTCCATATTTCCCGACACACAGCTGACAGTTTTTGCAGATGACACCAACGCAATAGTTGAAGCTAATGACATACAGGAATATTGCAGCTTTCCGCTAAGGTTAATGAAGCATTGGCAGTTTTTAAATCTTGGTTTGAAAGAAACAAGCTTTTAATCAATATTGAGAAAACCAATATAATGTTATTTAGCACAACAGCTCATAATAAAGACCACATGATGATCGCATTTAATGAAGTTAAAAATGACATAGTTAATGAGGTAAAGTTTCTACGGATATACATTGACAAATATTTTAATTGGAAAAGAGAACTGCAGGCCGTTGATTCGCATATTTCCTCAGCGTGTTATGCCTTACGCAGTCTTAGGGATGTAATAGACTTAAAACACCTTAAAATGGTATATTATGCTCTAATAGAATCAAGGTTGAGATGTAGTGTTCAGTTTTGGGGGAATAGTTTTAAATATAACTAACCAGAGAGCCTTTGTGCTCCAAAAGAGAGCCATACGAACCATGGTCGGAATACCGCAAATAGAGAGCTGTCTGCCACACTTTTTTAAAACAAATTTAAAAATTCTTACTGTGCCCAGCCTCTATGTTTTAGTATTGTTGGTAAATTTAAAAAAATACCTGCATAACTATGAAACAGATGAGGAGAGACAGTTGAGGGAATGTACGCGCAGGACAGATATTAAAAACAAAATAATACCCCAACTTAATATTGTTCAGCATAGTCCTCAATATCAAGCAGTGCGGATTTTTAACAGGTTGCCATTGGACTTAAAAACCATAATTTATAAATGCTCATTTAAGTCAAGACTCAAAGCATTCCTATTGGAAAAATGTCTGTATTCGATAGACGATGACATATCCTTATTTTATTTTTATTTGTTTATGTATCAGTTAATGTGAGACTGGGTAAATTTGTTTCATTATTGATTTTTGTTGTATATTTTCTATTATTTATTGTTGAATTTGTTAGTTTTATAATTTTAATGAATGTTTTTTTTTATTATTATTTATTTATAGTCTAATTTCAAACACAATGTAAATTGTTCCTGAATTAAATTAAATTGAAAAAAAAAAATATTGATGGCTAGCTGTACGGGACTTAATGCAACAAGGCATTCACCAGTCAACCTTTGTGTTACAAAAAGTAGTGTATACTGTAGTCTGTGGTAAGTGTACAAAAAAATTATAAACTGTAAATAGATAAAATACATACACATATGCTTAATTAAAAAACTTATAAATAATATGATAAAAATAAAAATTCTAATTAAGAGAACGCATAATATTTAAGACGAAGAGAAAACTAAGTATGAGATTCTTTCAACTATTGAAAGTGAAATGTGAATATCACAGCAGCTTCAAAATGTGACGAAGTCTTTATATTTCTATAGTTGCAAAATACGAAACTTTGAATGGGAGAGTTAGAATGAATAAAGTTGAAGTGAAGTGTGAAGTTTTAAGAGTGCCGCTGTTTTGATTACTTTTGTGTTTACGAAGTTTCATGAAGCCTCGATTGATACCGGGCACACTTTAGTTTGAGTGTAAATGCAATTCGACTATTTTGTATCGACTTCGTAACAACGTGCGCATTCATTGTTTTATTTGCAATGCAATGAACCACCAGGCGTGGGTCGATGGCGCGTTGTGTTCCACGCGCGCCTCAAAGAGATGTCAACATATGAGACGGTACCCGCTAGGGTCAGAGCCTGCCAGGGTTGCGAAATTTGTTCGAAAGAGTCAGCCCTAGAACGCAAAGGCCTTTAGAAGGAACACGGATGGGTTTTAGTCAGCAAGAGTCTGACACGCCCTTCCGCTCCACCCAGAGTGGAAGAAGTCATTTGATGATTTCCCACACTTAAAAAAAGGTATCTAGACGTCTTTGAAAATGTACGCGTGGGATAATCTTATTCACAAGGGTCAACAAGGGAAAAGTGGAGGGAAAGAGTGATAAAAAGGTCAAAGAAAATGTACCTAAATGTCAACGGGAAGTAGCTATTTACGTCATTATACTATTAATATAATAATCCTATGATCTTTAATCAGATTATCTAAGTAGTCACAGGCTTATTTATTTATTATTTTCAGCTTGTCTGTCCAGCAGGGCAAAGGCCTCCCTTTCTTCCTTCCGTTCCTCATTCTTTGTTTAAATTATACTCATTTCTTCTATTTTCAAATGATCTTAGTATCGAAAATCTGAATTTAGAATCTAGATCTCGGACAAGCCAGAAAATCCCAAAAGAGATGATTTAGTTGTTGCCTAAGCAGCCACTTCCTTCCTCATATTTATAAAACTTTTCCTAGTCAGTAATATATTTTGTACAGTTTTTACTTAAGAGCGTTTACTCCTCACGGTGTTTCATACAAACTTTCAAGTCCTTATTCATGGAAATGAATGAACTGATTTAAATTAAACTTGGTTTACAAACACTCAATATTCAGGTTTTCAATAGTTAGTTGAGAACATTTTCGAAAAAGAGTTTAGAGGGAGAGAGAGAGTGGTTTTTAATTTTCTATAGTACGAGAAAAATCACTCCCCTGAACTCTGTCGAAAATGTTCTCAAATATCTATTTAGACCTGGATATCTAGAATACCCAAGTTTAATTAAAATCAGTTCATTCATTTCCAAGAATAAGGACTTGAAAGTTTGTATGAAACACCGTGAGGACTAAACACTCTTAACGCTTTTAATCAATAAAAAAAATTGCGTCGTAAAAACTTTTTACTTGATACTCATAACCTAATGTTAGTCGATGGTGGCTAAGAATATTTCTCCTATGGGGTTTCTTTATTTATGACTAACTGCGCTTTAATATTTCAATGTTATGGTTTAATGGGCAAAGATAGATAGATTAAATATTTATTCTAAAAAAAAAAATTTTAATATTTTACTTGTATAAAGAACTCCAAAATTAAATATTTTACTTAAATAAAGAACTCCAAAATTCAATATTTTACTTGAATAAAGAACTCCAAATTCAAATATTTTAATATTTTCGTCAAACGGTTACCCTATTCTATGAACGGCCTAAGTATCTGCCAGCCTGTTCATTAAATGTTATTATTTATAAGCTGGCTGGATGTCATTTAGGCCGCTGATTAAACGAGGCCTTTCAATGAAAAGGCTAGGCTGCTAATTAAACGGTTGATTAAATTTTGATACGGAGATAGATCATGTAGGTATATAGTATATAGTAGTATATAGTCTCCGGCTTCGGTTGCTTAAAACCGTCTGTTTTAGGCAACCGAAGCCGGAGACTAAAGCTAGTTAGCTTTAACTTTAAAAAATCTGAAGGCATGTGAACTTCAAAATAAAATTTTAATTGGCATCTTAGCACAAAAACTTTAGTTTTAATCACACAGCTTCGCATTACAAAGAGTAATGCAACGAGCTTGCATATTTCATTCATGTAAAGGCTCACAGACACCGCTCCGCGTTTCGCTGTCAGCGGAACATTATTCATACTTAATGAAAAAATGTCACCGACAGGAACACAGCACTGAGGAAACATGCATGGATTTGCTACACAAACATTATTCCTATGATCTAGAAATGGAGGAAATAGAAGCACAAATCATGTGAAATTGCTACAGGGAAATGACGGAGCTAGCGTTGGGTAAGTCTTGATTTGACATTTCTTATGCATATCAATTCTAAAGTGGTTTTTTTTCTGTTGCTAATTGTAGGCCTATTCTTCTTCTTCTTTATTGGTTCTGTAATTATGCAATATAATACTTTTGTTTGTTGTTTTTTTTTTAGTTTAGTTTTACACGTATTTGGGAATTCTTACCTAAATACGTAAGTATACATTTTAGTAGAGTTGCCTGTTTCGAAACAATATGTCATCGGTATCCTGTTTCATCTATGGCGACAAATTGATAAGACCTTCTGAGGACAACCGCAAATACAAATTGGTGAAATATGAAATTGATGAGTCGTGAGGTATGTGGTGCATGGCCCATAAGTCCACGTTGAAAATGATTCATAACGGGATTAATAGCAAAATGTATTAAACTATGGTCTGGCTGAGAGTGACCAGAGTGGTACTTAAATAACCGTGGCTTTGAAAATATAAATTACGTAAATGCACTTTCGCAAAAACAGAGTTTTGCTGTTAACTTTAGTTGCCGTTAGAGAGCATTCGTCCGTCCGTAATTTGTTTGCTCTGACTGATATAAAACTGTAGTTTTTGCAACGTATTATTGGATGTTTATAAGGTTTTTTTACTAGGATTTGTGTGTTTGCTTTTTATTAACTTCATAGAATAAACTAAGATACGGTATCGGTATCGGTGGGTAGTATCTAGAAAAGAAGAAGAAGAAGCTGGATATTCTTGTTGTATAGCCAATCACCGATGTTTAGTCTATAAATAAGAAATTTTGAAGTATTCAAATATAAAATAAGATATTAATAAAAAAACAACTTTCTCCAAACAAGCTTGGTTTCGTTATCCTCTCAGCAAACCTTTTCATTCGATATCCATACCATGGCGGGGTACATAATAACAATTGTTCATCCATTTAAGATTTAGAATATACCCACTTAGCAAACCGTGCATTATCATTTAAACCCAAATGTAAATTTTCCCCTCACTCTGTTATAAAATTTAAACATACCTACTAACTAAAAGGGCATATAAAAGCTTCTAAAAACCCCATCGTTTCTGACACTCGCAAAAAATACACTAGACACCGCAAAGACACATAATTAGTATTTAAAACTAGTAATAAGTGACCAAACAAGAATGATAATATAAAGAGCTATAAAAATAAAAATACTTTTCCACTAGCCGCATGGAATAAACAAGGCAATAAAATAAAACTTAATAAGAAAGAGAAGCTGAAAATTTGTTCCGCTCAAAAAGCAGGTCGGTGTAAAGTGTTCGACGATGACTACTCGGTAAGCTAAGCTGCTTTAAAACGGCTAAGGCGATGCAGCCGAACGTGCTTGTTGCTCTGCGCCGCGCCTTGGGCACTTCCACAAAATATTCTCTATTTTTATCTTGTTTGCTCCTTAGCGAGTGCAATAAAGAGGGTAAGAATGTGTGATAAAACGCGTTATAATGAGGAAAGCGATTCTTGTATGCGCCGCACGTTTGGCTATAGAAATTGTGAGGGTTTTCAAATTAAATATGAGGGAAGTGCTTGGTTTTGAAAGAGCGGCGTGCAAAAGAATAAGTTATGAGGGAATAAATAAATATTTTGACTAGGAACTCAAAACATTTACCTACACATTCTGTGCAACTTAATTAAAATTAAGACCAAAATAACACGTCCTTATTACACACTATCAATGTATATCTATCATCCCTAGATTGTCCAGAAAGAACAGTGAGTTTCTTCGTCGCCATCATACCTAAAACATCATCAATGATTAGCCCATCCGTATTTCAATTCATGTAATCGGAACAAGGAATAAGATCCGAGTTTCCCGCACATTTAGTACAGATGTAACATTTCACGAACGCTTCAACAGTAATGATTAATGATTGAATTACAATCAGGACCCCACTTTCGGCGACACGCATGACCTGCCCTAATTCGGATTGAATCTTCGGCAGAGGGTACCACCAGTCCGCAAATAGCTGGTGCGGCTGGCAATCGAATGGGAATGCGAGTTGTCGCGAGCTCGTTACCAGAATCGATTATATTCGGATTTCGATTCATAGATAAAGTGCAATTGAAGAGCGTGAAACACTAATCCTGCCTTACTATACATATTATATTATAAATGTGACGCCTGTCAGGTCGGATTTAGATTACCTTTGAAAGATAGGTAGGCCTTGGTCTGGATTAATAGGATACTCCTGATTCATGATCTTGGCTCTCAACTAAAAATTATCGACTCCCCTTAATCGAATTATCGTGTCAAATAACTATCCAACTACCACAAGAACACAAGTATCCTATTAATTCAGACCAAAGCCTACCTTTCTTTCAAAGGTAATCTAAATCCGACCTGAACAAACATACAGGCGTTAATTCTGACACCAGTCTTGCCAAGGCGTAGGCAGCCGCTCCATGTAATATAACTGGTATTCAGCTGAATCTGGCTTGGCTGGAAGCCGACCCCGATATAGTTGGGAGAAGACTAGGCAGATTATGATGAGCCAAGTTATTAAGTTAAATAGCAAATTATGGAAGCAGGCACATAGTTTAGGATCACAGTAAGTTCGCATAGATATTTTTAATCAAAAGTGCCGTCCATAAAATATTGTTCTCGCAAAATTTCGGGCATCCGATAAGTTAACCGCAAAGCGAAATTCAGTCTTCTTAGATGCCAAAATCGTCAAAACAACTTAGCTTTAATTGACAAGACGACTCAAGTCGGTCAATGGGTGTCGAGATATTATCACTTCCAATAACCGACTTTAAATTAAATTATTTATCGTAATAGCAAGTGCCATGAAATTAACTGAAACGGTGTTAAATATAACAAGATTGAAAATTGTGGAAAAAGTTCTTAATTCAATTCCATTTTTCCAAGTTTATTATTAGATTTGAGTCATGATTTATTAGATATATTACCTCTTAAATCTCTCTATTCGGATAAAACATTTCAGGGTTTCCTGGAGATACTGGTACAGAATGCCTTGTTGCCTATTCGCCTATGTACCACTACTGATATACAGTTGAAATAAATAAATACTGGTAGAAAAGTTAATTTAAATACGTCTAAAGTGTAGGTATATATAGGTAAGTGTTCACACTTTAAACGTTACAACTCCGATACTCCACATATTACACTCGTAGTTGTATCAATTCAACATAAATGCAATCGAATAAGACGGTTGAATCCGCAATGAATCCCCGGGGACATCACTAGCGGAGTACTAGTAGCGGCTGTGAAACGTACCCAGTGCGGATCTTTGCATTCCGCTTTTATTTATCCTCTGCCGGCGTTTCCGCTAACTTGGGCTCTTGACACGAATGTTTTGGTAAAGAGTGTGAACTCTGTTCTGTTGGCTCGAAATATTTACACGGCGACATGTTACCGAATTTGGAATAAAAGTTTTGATACTTGGCTGAAGGTACCGTTGTTGTTTAACATCTTTGCTTTGTGGTCTATGAATATGTGACGGTGTGATTGGCTGCATTTTTCGTTTTAGTTAACTTCGACAGTTTGCGTGACTAGAGGGATTGCTCGTTTCTGGCCCAATAGCATTGCCATTCAACGTGGCAATGCTACCAGTCTTCTAGGCAAGTTTCCGTATGACAGCGATGTGGAGGAGTAATTAGCTTATTTTATACGTATTTAGGTTAAGTAGATAATTTAACAGTTAATTAATATTTAAATTT
>NDFZ01001989.1:0-15936 GCA_002192655.3 Mamestra configurata | reverse complement strand
AATACAACAAAATTTAAAGTGAGTGCAATTATATTTCAAGCCTTTTTAGTCATCTCATTCATCATTCCTTAACGTTTTCACTCCCGGTCAAAAGCCTCCTCCATCCCATACTAGCCTGCAGTTAATTTTCTATTTTTTTCTTAATTTATGAGCACTTGTTAACATCCTATCCTTTGTTTTTTAACAAATTTCTACCCAGTACCCTGAGTTATCTCTTCGTTTAACCACCACTATTTATACCTGCATGTATCTTCAATATGCACTATAATCAATGGCCACCGTGAAAAGCAAACAAAGGTAGCAAAACAGAATAACATCAAAAACTATCATAGGCTCTATAAGATCAAAGACTAAAAAGGCAAGCTTACTTCGAAATATTCAGCACAGTTCCATTTCCGGCTTATAACTGAGAATTCCGTTTAATCAACGCACTGGCTATTTAGAACAAATAGATATTCAAGCATGACAGTAGCGAATAAATAAAACCGTATTTTTTTAATCGTGAGTTTTGTTTCATTCAAGCGCTTGACTAGTTTGCAAAACTTTTAAACAGTAGTTAAGTAAAGTCGTGAACTAAACCGCTCATACTATTACAGCGCGCGTCGCGAGAAGTTGAGCGAGGTGCAGATAGGACAGATGAGGCGCCAGGTCAGCGCGCAGAGAGCCAAGGCCGAGGACGAGAGGTGAATATCATTGAATACTATTCAGAGCTAGAATCTACTACAATTAGGGCTTTTCGAATAAACTTTGAAGATATAAAAAGTAATGACGCTGTTGCTAAGTTTCAACGTCGCTGTCTAATTGGGTTTAATTAACGTTGGTATAACTTATTTTTAAAAACGAGGTGACGCATTTAGTTAAATTTTCATTTGTAGGTAGTTGAAAGAGAACAAAAATATAGATATACTCGTAGAATTATATAATTTGTAGTCAATCGCGATTCTTAGAACCCACTACTTTAGAAACGTGCTACACGTTTGTATAAAGTTATTAAAAAAAAAAACAAGAATCAACTCAATGTGTAATAAAATATAATTGTTTGTACACAATTTATACCTCAACCATATAATTGATTAGCAACTGGTCTAGCGTCATCGGACACACTATTAAGTAGAAACCCGACTTCAACGTTGAATACAGTTGCATTTCATACTGACCTGCTAATTGGACATAAAACCTCATTCTGAGAACGCGTAAATAGGTGTATTAAAAATAAAATGACGGTCTCCATCATAAAAAGCAGCGCACAATAAAATAATATGACAAGTCTCCTTCGTTAGATATACATACCTAGCAATTAGATAAACGTTAATAACAGTGCACATGGCCGTAATAATTAAAGTTATCATGTTTTCCTCTTCCTCTGCAAATTCCTGGGCGTCGGTAAGATGCTTGTGCTTTGTAAGATCATTAGTGAAGCCGAGAACAGATTATGTGCAACACGACATGCAAGGCAACGAGCAAGCAACATTTTTTAATTAAAATGTATAGGCAGTTCTGTAGTGCACATAATCTGTACAGGGCCGGAGGCTTGATTGATGGTAGCATATGAGCATGCTACTGAGTGTTGCTCCCTAAACTTCATTTTAATCTTGATAAACAATATTTCTTTGATTATATAAAAAGTAGTTGGATTTAAACTGTGCTCGATATCCGAAAGGCTCATTAACGTCAGCTTCTTTAGAAATATGACTTTATGATCTAACACCTCTGATCAACAAAAAGTTAATGTGCAAAAAGCGCTTACGCAAGTGTAAAAAGGTTTTTTGTGTTCAATAACCAGATGGAGGCAATGGCGTCTTCAGTCGACTAGCTAGTTTATAAGGCAGACATTTGTACAAAAAGATTTTCCATATTACTCTTAATCCTGAGTCTGTGCAAAATAAAAATAACAAGGTATCGTTTGTGGTTTTTGCATCCTGTGTCAATTGTGAATTCTTCCATCTTCTTAAATCCACACAATGGCCTGAATATGTAAATTTCTGAGAAATCTGTCTTAAGTGACGCATGAGCATGAAACCTTGGATTACATTTGAGATTTTGCTTATTTTGCTAAGATGACTGGCTAAAGTTGATTACTTAGCTGATTTTATATTTAGATTTGTTTATACGATTCTCAAAGATTTTTTAAAGTTAATTAGCGAATTCAACAAACAATTATTGAATATTAAATGTAAGAACACTAGTACTAGTATCATTCATACCAAAGCATTATAATAGGACTTCATAGAATTTACATTAATTAATGAGGCATAATTTCAATTTCTTCGCTCTCTTCACAGTGGTACCTATATGACATTCAAAGAATCACAAGACCAAAAGTAAAACGCAAATACCCAATTTTATAAATAAATTCCTTTGTGTGCATGCAACAACAGAAACATAACTTATGTACTACTACTACACTACCTATGCTGTAGGGATATAATTTGATTAATGGGTAAAGTGTTTGTTTGCATTTTGTTCTTTGCCAACCACGAAGTAAAAAGAATAAGAATCTGTAAAAATCTACTTACCTCCATGCCTCTCGGATCGTGTTTTGCTGTCGTGGTCCAAAAATATTTGGTCCTTTGATCCGCAAATTCCTCATCTTACACGGTAAAACTTCTAAGCCCGTTAGAATGTAATGTTTTGTAAGTTAGTGTAGATTGCTTTTGCACATAAAATCGTATGATTCATATTGCACAGTATTAAATTAACTTTGAGTGCACGAATCTCGCAATCATTAATCAAGTTGTGATGTAGTACGCACTTTTCTTAGTAACAGGTACATTTCAACATTATGTTGCAAAAAACATCCCCAGTAAACTTGCGTACGTAGTATTTTTTAGCAGGAAAAATAATAGTTACCACATCGTTAAGTAATATTTTTGCGTTTTTATAAATTATCCGATTTCATCTTCACCAAAGACAAAAGCAAAGTCAAAACTTTTATTTCAATTTGGCCATTAAACGGCACTTTTGAACGTCATCATTTACAGTTCAGAAAAAAAATAGTATTAAATTAGTAAAGTGACTCTACTGTCCATTCGGAAAGGTAGATTCTTATGAATAAGAACGAACAAGAAACTCGCATCATCCACCAATTAAATAAAACATTACCAGTTAATTAGTTTTGGTTAGTAAGTAACTAATTCCTTCATCGCTAAAGTGTTTGGTAGATTTAATTTCGCTAAACCGTATTTTAGTCATTAAAACCAACTATTATTTTCAAAATAGATAAATGTATTTTTATCTCTTCTTACAAAATTAACGATGTCCTTGTAGTTCTTAGTTGCAAGATTCTTATTTCTTGGGTATTTCCAAAAGGCATCGTTAGTTGAGATAATAAAAAATCTAAGAACTCATTATTTTGACAATAACCCCTAACGCTGTAGTTAATCATCTTAAGGTTGAAATGTCATTTTTTTTTGCACGTAATAAAACGAGTCTAGACAGATTGTTTTAAACTTTGTGAAATTTCCAGAAATGATTAAATATCAAAAGTGGTAAACAATTAATTTCCCTGACGTACATCTCTAATTTAAACAATATTAAATAGTATTTACATGTTTCTTTAACGATTGTTTTTAACACACAGTCGTCGGGCAGGCGCGGGTGGCTACCACTCACAGCGCTCCTGTAGGGAGAGAGAGCCCGGGGTGCGGCCGCAGTCCAACTACTACGAGTACGAGAGCGCTCCGCCGAGGAGGCCGGGCAAGCTCTCGCACTACCACTGAGCAATGGACTACAAACACCGCGGTACCTTCACTTCGTCTCCGAACTTCGTCCTCGCCCGAGGTATCAGATCTCATTATAATTGGCGATACTCTTAACGATTATATCGCTTCGCTAGACGTTAGTAACGCTATCTNAGATCTCATTATAATTGGCGATACTCTTAACGATTATATCGCTTCGCTAGACGTTAGTAACGCTAGAGTCGGGTCGACTCCTTACTGATTTAACTTCAAGTGTTCAAGTGTCTTCACTAAGACTGGTCTTGAGCTACCGTAATTGGTTGTTGTTTCTCGAGGGCTGTCATGAGTGCAGTAGTATGGAAAAGGCTGTTTTAATTCCATTTTATATCCAAAATATTAATTACACAGCTTCTCTTGTTCAGCGATCAGTTAAAGGGCGATATTAGTATCTACTTAAATGAAATGCTATTTACTTTCCTTTTTGTAATAAACAAGGGAACTATGTAACTTTGTGATAAAAAATGTCTTAACTTTTAAACCAGTGATACTTACGTACGTTTCATAATTGACATTGTTTATGACTATTATGTATTTTTTCCACAAGTAAAGAGAATGATTATTTTTTCTTTGACTTTCAACAAAAAATATGAAAAATAAAGTTGGTAGTAGTAGTAATTTTCTCCGCAACAGCCTTGGATTTACACATGGCTTTGCAGATTAGTAAAAAATCCGTTTAAATTGTTTTTAAAAGAATTGTATTGTAAAAAAGATATGACGACTACATATTATGTTCTTTTCAACTGTTTAAAGACCGAACAAATATTTTTAGAGTAAATTTCTAATTGTATAATTTGCCTTCAACACATTAGTCTTTTTTCCTTGAGTTTATTTGTACAGATACGCATCATCTTTTGGCTTTGAAAGCTAATCAAATAAATACAAGGTTAACTATCTTCAGCGTCTAACAGTTGACAAAGAGATAATTTGTAGTGGACATCTAAATAAAAATACATATCATTGAATAAAGCAATAAAGATAATATCTTATAGTTTACGTCTAAAACATCCGACGAATAATACAATGGCTACACAATTAACCTTAGAATTAAATAATATCCCATGTTTAAAAAACATTTGTGACATTACAATCAGTTTCTTCTGTTATGTCCTTACAAGATAACATTAGGAATCTGTTTAACAAAGATGCTATTGTTTAAGATTATTTACGACTATGTTATACCGGCATTACATGTGGACATTTCCTCGAATATTCGCACTTAAAATTGATAAAGTTTTACAGCTAAAAGGTCAAAACTTCAAGGTATAATGTCTTCCTCAAGTCCGAAAACTTTTCGTTCAACATTGTTACTCCAAAGAAGTACTTAATCCCAGCCCTCACTTTAGTTTTGATTGTTCTGGCAAACTTGCCTGTGACGAAGATAACCCCTAGTTTATTTTATCTTATCTTGAATACCGTGAACTTTATCAAAGAGCACCGAAATTAACTTTTAATAAACTTAGTAGCCCTTAAAATATCTATTGTTAGTTCTATTTTTTGAATGTACGAGGAATGCGGCATGTAGTGGCCGTCCTTAGTTCTATGTAAAGATTCTTATTTATACCTATTCTATTGTAGATGGTGGTGCCATCATTACCTAGTTTTAATGAAATCCAATGCTGGTACTTATCTTATGATCTGCGTTGTCGTAAAACAGCTATAATGTCAGTGATTATGCTACACCATTATTAATCGTAAATCGTACATCTGAATACAATGTTAGAGAGGTATAAAATAACAGCCTGGTCATATGGCAACGGTCCGATTAATTATTCTGGACCCTTTATTTCACATTCAATGAATCGTATCGGATTCGGGTAAACAACGTTACTGGATCCGGACTCACTTAAATCACTCATTCAAATAGGTACCGTTGGGGCTGGGACGCTGGGACGCTGCGAAATGTGTAATTAACGGTCCAATAACAATTACGAACTCTTTCTGTACGAGCAGGCTGTCGGGTGATAATTAAAATTGGAGAGGCTGTTACGAAAATACGAAAATCCCGAATAAAATGTTCCCTAAGGGAGCAGGAATCCGTTTATGTCCGTACCTAAGTCTCCCAGCGTCGTATTTGCGTAAAAGGCTCTCACACGTAGGTACATAGGTACATGTACATTCCTACTTACCTTTTAGTAAGTTTATGAAAGAAGCTTTAAAGTGTAGATTAGATTTATAATTAAGTTTATTAACAAAAAACTGATAACATTTACGTGTGACTGAATAATTTATATCACTATGAAGAACTATTCGTTAACTTTGTAATTGTATAAAATAATAAGACTACGTTTTCATCGTTTTCAATGCAACAATTATTATGTATTCAGAGTGCATCTCGAACTCATTTACTATGTTTTAACTTTTCCATGTTTTTGTGATATCTAATCGGTATTTAGTGCTAGCCCGACTATGGGCTTACGTGGTGATATATGATCGCTAGTTACATAATTACACATATGTAGACATTTCTAATGTATATATAATTTCTAGGTGTTCTACGAGATTAATTTTGTATAGAAAGAGAGAAGTAGCTTTTATATTTCATCAATCATGACTTACTTTAGTTAAACGAACAAGTTGTTTTTTTTTAGATATAAATCACATTGCAAATGAACATTTGCACCGAAGTGCCCAATGTGCCCATACTTGGACATAATTAGACGTTTATATTACAACGTCAATGATAACTTATTCTTCGATTTATTTGGTTATCGTTAAATAGAAGAGTATGTTATAATGAAATGCATAAATACAATTGGACATTCAATGTATGTAAAATAAATCAAAAGTATTGTCTGACTTTTTTTATTTATCTATATATCACTTATTTGCGGATTTTTCGATCNAATACAATTGGACATTCAATGTATGTAAAATAAATCAAAAGTATTGTCTGACTTTTTTTATTTATATATCACTTATTTGCGGATTTTTCGATTCCTACCCACTGTTTTATAAGACTAGGTAACTAGAAAATTCAAATCGATAAAACGAGACTTTTAAATCAATTCTGCCCTTAGCAGTCCACTGTTCGTGACCTATGCTGAGACCCTTAAACAAGAAGAAAATTACTCCGACACAGGTGTTTCAAAATCGCCAGCATCACAGATCGCTGGAGTACCTATATGGCATAAGACTCAGTGTCAACTTGAGAATTTGAACTAGAC
Source organism: Mamestra configurata (assembly GCA_002192655.3). Lineage (NCBI taxonomy): Eukaryota > Metazoa > Arthropoda > Insecta > Lepidoptera > Noctuidae > Mamestra > Mamestra configurata. The sequence continues at coordinate 9,032 of NDFZ01001989.1, read as the reverse complement.
TAAAGTAGAATGCTCTTTATTGTACCTACGCTGAAAATGGCACTCCTGTTTTAAAATAAATCTCAATAATAAAAATCAAATTACACCCCCTGAAGAAATTACTTCAGCGGGATAATTTACATCAAGTGTCCATGGAACTTCATCGTTTCTGTTGATATAATATCCAATTTTGAATTCTGGATTCTATTCTGCGAAACGAATTAGTTACACACCACCTTTAAATTAATGAAGGTTTTATTGATTATATGATTATTTAAGTAGTGCCCTTTTATTATAGCAGACCAAATAAAAACAAAAAGGACATGACATCTTATTAATCAGTTGAAATGGCGGCTTACAAATGAAATTTATAGGAACCAATTTTCCAATTGGTCCTTCCGGTGAACTAGTTTCGTTATTATTTCAACAGTTTTATGTATCGTCGTGTTATTAATTAACTCAAAATTCAGATATTCTTATCGTGGGTAGACATCAGTGTCAGGTCATTCCCTGGCTATCATTGTAAAAAAATATACAACCAATTTAACATTAGCACAGTACTGAACTGAACGAGTGAGCGCCAGATTGTGCTTGCTTTCGTCTCGACGTGGTATGCCGCAAGATCGTGTGGTATGCCGCGGGATTCTTCAGCATGCTGCAGGTCGGTACAGGATGATTCGGTATGCCAAAACGTGCCGTGCAGTCGCCATGTCATGCCGTGCCGTCAGTGGGTGCTGGCCCTAAACTTAAACTACTCAGAGCTTTTACAAAGAGCATGCATGTCGCGGGTGTATGGGTTTACCTGTTACAGTAGTCATCCACAATTTGTATCTACACGCATTCGCAATGAAATCACTTGTCATGTCATATAATCCCAGCTCATTACGCGGGCCACCGGCTGCTTAGCTGGTAGCGTGCAGCGTTTTATCTCTAGCCCACTCATGCTCGTTAGAAAGGGCAAGGCCGGGCCTCGCGTGACCGTTACACTTTATGGCGAATTGTTTGTGTGCTCGCCCTTTGTCGTGGCCTTCCGTCACAGTGCCACCCTGTGCGCCATCGACCTCGCTTGGATTTGTAAGGTAATAAAATGTTTGTAGGTAGCCCAATTTGCGGGAAAAGTTTGATACGAAAAGCATCGGACTGGTCGATGTGTCGACGCTTGTGGACGGCCTATGTTCAGCAGTATTTATTTATTAATATTTCATGCAACACACAGATACAAAGGCCTATGTACANCTTGTGGACGGCCTATGTTCAGCAGTATTTATTTATTAATATTTCATGCAACACACAGATACAAACGCCTATGTATGCCTTCGGCATATAATCTATATACTTACTATACCCAGGGTCCGCGGTATTACTACATGTGCGGAAAATTTCTTCAGTCAAATTATAAAAAACTTGTATTGCAAAAATGTTAGTAAAAAGTTTGGAAAATCCAAAAGTGCTGTACGGGGTGGCTCAATCAAAATTTAAGATTTGTTTGGTGGGATCTTTGAAAGTAAAATAACTTGCTGAGTAGGTAACTGAAAGAGGAACAGAAAAAATGTAAAAAGATGCACATCAAAGCATTTTTTGTTATATGAATACGAAGTCGCGGGCAAAAGCACTAGTTTTTTAGCCCAAAGCCCGCTTTTAGCTTTTCAAATTTTACTTTAATTTTGGATTGAAATGTTTCCCGGCATTTCTTACTGAGATGAGAAACAGCATGCACCACATAAATCTCAGCATTTCAGCCTTGACTAATAGCGTCCAGGATCGGAATGGGTTGGAAGGACCCAGGTGGTTCCTAACAAGCCCGGCTGTATAATTTAATGGGATATTATCGGAAAATAAAAAAAATAAACAAATGATTAATTGTATTAAAGTGTCAGAAGGGTTGCTACTTTTTAGAAAGAATATATTGTTTGCACCCCACCTCGGATAGGTTTGTTTTTTTTTTTCATATTCTTACTCAAATTGAAGTTACTTTGTTGACTGATGTAGGAAAACTAAATAACTTAGTCTGAGTCAAATTTTAGCCACCCATCTCAGATGTGTTTGATTTTCTTTTAGCCATTCATAGATTCATGGAAGTGACATTTTGAGTCATACAGGAATTGAAGAACGAGCGAAGCTAGCCTAAAATTTAGCATTCCGTCTCGGATAGATATGTACCTCGAATAGACACCTAGGATATATATTTTCTTTAGACCATCACATACTAAATACATAAAGCTTTTTTGACTAATGTAGGACAGATCAAGAACGTATAGATGTGGAGTGCAAAGAGCGAGCGTAGGGAGCTCGAAAATATTTGCACCCTCATATGTAGGTCGTTAGTAAGTTAGAAGATTAAAAATCCTAGTTAAATCGGGCACCCCACTTTCGCGGCCCCTGACTATACGTACTGTAGCGTAAATAAAAACATTCGCCACAATGAATACGTATAATTTTGATGTATAAATAACTACACCGAATATATAAAAGTAGATATCCGTTAAAGGATCACATAAAAAAATCTCTGGAACCAAGTGCGGATTTAAAAAGCTAACGAGATTTAACGCGAAATTACTTAGGCACAAATATGAACCGTAGGAGCTCGTGGCTAAATAATAACAGCCGCAACGCTTAAGCAACGCTTGCCGAGGTTGGCCTGTGGATGGGTGACCATCTTAACATACCGAGACTCCTCCGTGCCTCGGAAAGCACGTTAAGCCGTTGGTCCCGGCTGTCATTTGTAGATCTTTGGCAGTCGTTACAGATAGTCAGAAGCCAGAAAATCTGACACCAGTCTTACCAATGAGTACCGTGTTACCCAGTTAATGGGTTGTGGAGGTCTGGTAGGCAGCCGCTCCACGTAAAATACTGGTATTCAGCTGAATCCGGTTTGACTGGAAGCCGACCCCAATATAATTGGGAAAAGGCTAGGCAGATGAAATATGAACCGTATAGAAACTTAGGAGTAATCAAGCTTTACTTCAGAACCTAAATATAGTAACGACATATTAACTCACTGGTAGGTAGGATCGACTCACTGACTAATTAAATATCACCCATTAATTTTGAATTATCTCGCAAAAAATCGACTGCACCTCCATGTGTTCCACTGAGAATTGACTCGCTTTTTTGCCCGATTTTCATTTGACAACAGAAAATATCCAAATTTCAAATAACTTTTTAAAAAGAAAAACATTCTGGACAACAAAGTTAGGAAAAGATTCTTGTAAGAAGGATTTACTTTTAGCCAAAGTTATAAAGCAGAGTTCACAATGCTGCACTACCTAATATAAAAGGGATTTAAGATTACTCTGACTTTGTGTAGAAAATGAATTCGTAGCTTCCGCTTAATTGCACGTTGGCTAGTGGCCGTCCTTTTTTTTTTTTTTTTTTTTTTTTNNNNTTTTTTTTTTGATCTCGGGGGGAAATCCTCATGGAAATCCTCCACCCTGGGGCGGGTGGAGGGGTCTGTCAGACTCTTACTGACTAAAACCACCCCGGTGTTCCATCTCCCACCTACGCCGGGGATCGCGGGAACGTAAGCGACTTCCGCAATCCCCGGCCGGCTGTTCCGCAATCCACTGCGGACCACCTCGCGTCGGCGAGGGAAGTGAGGTGTTTAACTCCCCTCGCTACGTCAAAGAGGGGCGCACGGGAACACCACGCGCCGCCACCTCGGGTCCGGATGAATGGGGGGCGACGGACATCCCCAAGTCCGCCGCCCCTGGACCCAGTTAGGGGGGCCGGAAGAGGGCAGCGTATGCCCTCCTCCGACGCCCGATGCGCCTGCTGCGGGCAGGGAGAGCGGTTGTGATCTCCCTCTCCCTTTCCGCAGCCTCCTTCTGCGCGATAACTGTCTCGCAGAAGGAGACCACCGCGTCCCAGGACTCCTCACCGCCGACCATAGCATGGACTACGGCCGGCAGCGAGAGGTCACCGCCTACAACAGAGATGAGGGCACGGCGCGGCTCCTCCCAAGCTGCACACTCTGCAAGCGTATGCCGTGCCGTGTCCTCCCGACAGTCGACGCAGTGGTGGCATCGAGCGTCCGGCTCCCTGCCTATGCGACACAAGAACCTCCCGAAGCAGCCATGCCCCGAGAGGACCTGCGTCGCACGAAACGTCAGAGAGCCGTGCCTTCTCCCGAGCCACAGGTCGAGCACTGGCCGGATGGCCTCGATGGTGATGAGGCCGGCGGAAGGGCTCGAAAGCCTGTCCCGCCATTCCGCCACCAGGACCTCGCGCAGCTGCGACCGACGCAGCTCCAAGTGTTGCTGCGTCAGTCTTTCGCCGCGCGCCCGCGCGCCCTCGCGCCACCTGTGCAGTGACGCGAGCACTTTCGCCTCCAGGTCCCACGGCGGAGATCCGGCCAGTGCGCAAGCCGCCTCGTAGGAGATCGTGCGATATCCCCTGATGACTCTGACGGCCATCACCCTCTGCGGCCTCCGCAGAACAGTGATGGTGCTGGCCGTCAGGTCAGCCGCCCAGATCGGGGCCCCATAAAGGGCCATCGATCGCACGATCCCCACGTACAACCGCCTACAGGCGGTGCTCGGGTCCCCCAGATTGGGAAGCAGCGTTGACAGCGCCCCCGCCGCGCCCAACAACTTGGGCGCCAGCCGCCGGAAGTGGGGGCCGAAATCCCACCGGCTGTCGAGCACCAATCCCAGGTACTTCATGGTGGACTCGACAGCGATACGGGCCCCCCCGACCACAATGTGCGATCCCGGCGGCGGCGCTCGCCGGGGGCCATGAAAAACAATGGCCTCCGACTTGTTGAGGGCCACCTCCAGGCCGAGGCGCCGTATGCGGCTCACCACCTGTGAGACCGCAGCCGTCGCCAGCAACGCTGCCTCCCTGTGCGAGCTCCCCCGGGCAGTGACCAGTGTGTCGTCAGCGTAACACACCAGCTGCACTCCCGGCCGGAGCTCGCCCCTCAGCACCCAGTCGTACCCGATGTTCCACAGGAGCGGGCCCAAGACCGAACCCTGCGGAACACCGCACGACATGGGGCGCTGGTATCTGCCATCACGTCCCAGATAGGTGACACACCTTTCCGCCAAATAAGCCCCGACGACGCGGCGGAGGTAGGGAGGCACTCGATGATAACGCAGTGCCTCCCGAATACAACTCCAGGGCAGGGTGTTGAAGGCGTTGGAGATGTCCGACGACACCGTCAACAACACACCGCCCCGCGACACTGCTTCCTCTGCCAGGACTCTCACTTGCGATATCGCCGTCACAGTGGAGCGCCCTTGCCGAAAGCCGTAATGGCATTCGGCCAGGTCCGGCCCCTCTCCGCACAAGTGGCCGACGAGGCGGGNGGCCGTCCTGCCACAAGAAGCTCATTCCATAGAAGGAGTTTGCGTCGAATGGGTTTGAGCTAAGATTTGTAGCTCAACGCAATCATGGTCATACTTCCTCAAGTTAAATATGAACCGGATACAGTATAATGAGGAGCCTATCAAACTTATCCAGCAAGAACGTCTCTAGGTCAAAGTAGTACACGCCACCATAGTCGTTTATAGGAATTGTGACGTTGCATTGAGGTCACCTTAAGGCTTAAATGATGATGTCTATGAGCCTAAATTGCTTGTCATTGCTGGGGATCATTGTCCTGACGAGGATGGGCAGACAACAATATTTTAAAAAGTAAGTAAATAAAAGTTAGTACATCAGCTGGCTACGTGTTACTTTGTAAGATCAAGATCAACAGACCTTTATTTGGAATTCAAAACACGTAGGTAGGTACTTACCTTTTTATTTTATACAAATTGAGATAAAATTGTGGTAAGTCATGATTTCACAAAACTAATGATTAGGATACTGTTTGTTGCACAATACCTTTATTGCTACATGAGGACTTAGGAAGTTATTTATTACTGTGAACTTTTTGGCTGCAGGTCACTGTCAGACAAGTTAGTCGTTGGAACTTTGGAAGCGTCTGGCAGAAATATAAATAAGCTTTGTTTTATATGACAGTCATGTATTAGCTCGGATATTATATTAGACAGATGGCGTAAATAAGTATTCGTTTAATCATAATCGGTCTTTTATTTACTACAATCTTCAATATCATTAAATAGTACCACGGGGCGAAGTCCCTGGTGCTACAGTACTTATAGCTAAACCCACGCCAGGTCGGAACTCATAATTATTTATACTTACAGCGGTTAAGAACATTCTAGCCAAACCACAAACGACCACGACATTTACTTTGTTCTCTGTAATCCATTGAATATAAAGGTCTTGCATTTTATAAGTTACAATTCCAGCGTCCAGTCCTACGGTCCTTGGTTCTCGGAAATCATGGGTGTGACCATGAAGCCCCATGACGTCAATTGTTAAGGCTGCTCCACACGACAAAGTGCGTTGGCGTGTGAGAAACTAAACTGATGTACACCGGACTTCCATTAACTACAATATATTTGGAAATCTAGAAGAAAACGCTGGTTTTCAGAGAGATTAGTCCGAGTATTTTTTATATTATAGATACTTTATTAATTCTGATTACTAACATTTGCGTAATGATTAATTGTAAAGGACGCAGTCACACTTCAAAACTCATCTTCAAAACTAAAAATGAGTAGCAATGTACAAACTGTACCTTCCTTTCTTTTTTAAATTCGCTTCCACTATTGGCTAAACCTTGGTTTTTAGTAAAATACAAGTTTCAGGGTTCAAAGGACCATATGTATAGATTGAAGCTGGTTGGTGTTAGTATAACAATATATTTAGGTTTACTGTACCTACTTTATTGTACACTTTGTATTCAGGCAAAATCCGTTAAATATAAATACATGTTACCTATTCTGCTTGTACGGTTGCCCTAATACATATATTTTTGTAGGTACTTGAGGAAAACCGCAGGCCATATAGTTATCATACCTGTACCTATAATACCTACTTAGTTGTCGAGATAACGCCCGGTCGGGCAAACTTTCCTATAATAAGCTTTCACGCACTGGCCACTGCGGTTGATAATCTTGTGATTTATAAGCTTACTTGGACATTGATACAAAACCCATTGACACAGTCCACAGGTGTTTCAAAAAACCTTTTATCACTCTCTAGTAAGTGGTCAATTTTGATTGACGCTGCAATGACAAGGAATGGGGTCGAAAAGTTCTTCAAAGCATTTCCTACTCTCCTTGCCTCCTTCTAGTTCTTCGTTCTATCCACTGCCGAGTACCTACCTGCCTCCTCTTGAATGTGCCATTTCTTTCCCATGTCGGTCCTGTAAAATATTTTAACTTAGGTACTGCTCTAGTAGATAAATAAATATCTAACAAAGCCTTCATAGTCTCTGAAACAATTCTATTCAATTAAAAAAGAGAAAGCCTGGAAGGACCACGTCTGCATCCACCAGATTGTCAGACTTTTACATGATATCTTAGTACCTATCAAAAAGTAACCACTCACATACTTCATACGCGCAGGCATGATTCAACCGTTAAGCGCATAATTGTTCTCGCTCTGGTAACGTTGGCCGGCAAATGATGGAGCTGATAGAGCGCCGTGGCCTACTTCATAGTATTCCGTAATTCATAGACCTTAAACCCTAAACAATTAACTTTTTAGGCTGTTTTCCAGCTTATCTAGATCTTTACCAAAATTTTTTTTTTTATTATTGATAGACTATTTATTATGGCATGGTATTAAGAGTAGCTAGGTCTTAAAATGAATATGAACAAAACCAAGGTCATGGTAAATATCCATGTAGCACCCACTCCTATCAAGATCGGAGACTCTACACTCGAAGTTGTAGACGAGTACGTCTACCTGGGACAAACGGTCCAGACAGGTAGGGCCCGAAGGATCGTTAAACTGAAGTGCCGGGCATATTGCTCGCAGAACAGATGGTCGGTGGGGCCGAAAAGTTCTGGAGTGGCGACGGCGTACCGGAAGACGCAGCGTTGGAAGGCCCCCTCAAGGTGGACCGATGATGAGCGTCGCGGGTAGCCGATGGATGCGAGATGCACAGGACTGGTTGTTGTGGCGACACTTGGGGGAGGCCATGTACAGCAGTGGACGTGTTTTAGCTGATATGATGATGATTTGTTATGGCTAGTAGGCGATAATGTGGTCGATGATGGAGCACGCTTGCCTAGAAGCTTGCACTCTTGACTTAAAGATCTCCAGGTTACATCAGGACACTCGACTCGACTCTGGCAGGGAATTTCACTTCTTAGCATCTTAGCTGTCTGACGGCAAATGTGTTACTGTTGGGCCAATTTCACCTATTTAGGTACCCGCTGTATCGGATATTTACTTTTACCTTTAAGATGAGTATGTGATTTAATTTGAATATTCTTTTTATAAGTTCTACAAAAAACCACAATTTACATCATTATTTGTATCTGCCCGGCGCGATTTTGCGTAAGAATGCTTCGTATTGACCTCCTGACGTTTTAGTTGCAAATTGCACTCAGCTGGTCACGAAAGAAAGTCGGGTAAAGACTATTTAGTGTGTATGTTAGGTAGTTAATAAAAAATTAATTATCATCATTATTTTTAAGAATATATAAAATGAATTCAAGAGCGTCCTTAGTCCTTTCCACTTTCATAAGTCCTGCACGCCTTTTGAAAAGTACCTAGTTTCTGAATATTAATCTTTTTTTAATTTGTTTACAAAAACGTAAATGTGTAAATTACTTATTCATAGACTACGTGGGGCAGTTCGCTCAAACTGTATCATTTTTCTTATTTAGAGCATTTTTGTACCCGTCGTAACTTTTAAACGAAAGGTCCGATTTGATTAATTTAAAGTGAAGTTCACATGTACATAATCAACCATAATTATCAAACCATTTAATGAATAAAGATTAATATATTGATATCAAAATCATCACTTTTTCTATCCAACTGGGCTTTGATTGAATAATTTTAACAAAAAGTGGTCATTGTGATGACTTAACCATAATAGATACAGTCGCAGATTTTTTATAGGTAATTTTGAGTATTTTAATCATGTAGTACATTATATTTATGTATCATCAGTTTTCTCAGGGCACAAATAATGAATTAATTAGGCAAAATTTTGTTACTTTGGGTTCCATTATTGCAATTTT
>NDFZ01001988.1:0-11607 GCA_002192655.3 Mamestra configurata | reverse complement strand
CCAGCCGGGGATTGCGGAAGTCGCATACGTTCCCGCGATCCCCGGCGTAGGTGGAAGATGGAACACCGGGGTGGTTTTAGTCAGTAAGAGTCTGACAGACCCCTCCACCCGCCCCAGGGTGGAGGATTTCCATGAGGATTTCCCCCCGAGATCAAAAAAAAAAAGGTTAAAACTGTGACAGCCGGGGATTGCGGAAGTCGCATACGTTCCCGCGATCCCCGGCGTAGGTGGAAGATGGAACACCGGGGTGGTTTTAGTCAGTAAGAGTCTGACAGACCCCTCCACCCGCCCCAGGGTGGAGGATTTCCATGAGGATTTCCCCCCGATATCAAAAAAAAAAAAAAATGAGAGTCTTGTTATTCATAAAAACTGTATTTTAAATCAAAATAAAACAGTAGAATATGTATATGTCATCCACATTCATCCATACTAATATTATAAATGCGAAAGTGACCTCTGCACGCTTAAACCGCTAAACCGATTAAGATGAAAATTGGTATAGAAATAGTTTGAATCCCGGGAAAGGACATAGGATAGTTTTTATCCCGGGAGTATGTTCCCTTGGGATATTGTTTTACGTTCATGCGGGCGGTGCCGGGGCGGTAGCTAGAATAATATAATTTGGCCATTTCATCGTGGTGGGCCATTTCTTGAAATTTTTGGCCACTTCATGAAATGGCCGCCTCATATCCAACTTCCTACTTTGTATGCGGGGTTTTAAGGAACCTGATCTATCCCTGTCGGGATGCCTTAGATTCCCTCATATCGATATGGCCACGACAGACATAAACATATGAATTTATATGAAGCCAGCAATTACCACCAAGGAATCATCTTCAACCTATTCCAGTGAAAAACTTTTTAATTTGTTCCGTTATTCAAATTACACGATTTACCTGGATCAACAGTTCCACACTCATTGACTTTCGTTTCGATATCTCCAGAACGGTAACAGATGTAGGGCCGAGTTTCTTCACAGGAGAGGTCTGACATTGCTCCATTACCATTAAATGTGATACAATTTTCATTGTTTCCCTTATTATCTGGTTCGTTCGCCGCCCAAGGATATAAAATCTCCGAGAGCGGTGTACCTGTAATTTGTGAATCAGCATTAGACTGTCGCATCTTTACGAAATTACGGCCGGTCTCAATAACGTATCAACTGTCAAATTAGCTACCAACAGTAGCTTAGCTTAGCGTATTGACACCGGCAGTAAGTTAAACGTTCGCGCGCGGTCTCAAGGAGCACCCTGAAGTTTTTGCATTAATTGTGATAATGCAAAAACTTCAGGGTGCTCCTTGAGACCATTACATGAAGCCAGCCGAACCCACTATATCTTCGTAAACACATTAACTATAAATTTAAGAAACAGGAATTTCAAAACTTATTCATCTGTAGTTTTACGGGAATTCTTAAAGCAACAGTCGATTACTGCTTGGCAGCAGCAACATCAAGCCAAAAAGAAATTGATTTGAAAGACATTGCGGTATCTTGTTTGTGTTAAATGCCTTAAAACTATCGTTACAGGTCTTAACCTAATGCGTTAGCCAAGTCACACACAAAATTAAAATTAAAGCACAAACTACACCTCAAGATCATGTAACAGTCACCCGATTGCCAGCCATGCCAAAGCCATGCCATGCCGTGTCATCTTGGTGCAGCCAAAGCCACAGCCACAGCCTCAGCCATAGCCATGACAACCAAGTACGCCACGGCAGCCACAGCAAAGAGGAAGTCAATTGACTAGCACGTCACGTGCGCTTGTCAACGATGGGCGTCACCGAGCGGCGATCCCTTCCTCGATTTAGAGTGGGGGGTAAACTTATAAACAGGTCGCGCAGCGCATTTGGTGCATTATTCTGATCTAGAACCTAGCCTAAGCCGAAACTCTGTTCGATTATAATTTATACAATAAATACCTACAATCAAGAAAATTGTTTTTCGCTATCTTGTGTTTCAATCATAAAGATCATAGAACAGAATAGAACACTCATTATTATGTACACCACATAAGTTACAGCAAACATAGATGAAGAAAAACATTACATAGGGTGACACAATGGGGGGCCTTGTCGCTAAAAGCGATCATTGTTTGTAACACACTGTAAACAGTAGTAACTTTTGCGAATTCACTCCAGTGACATGTAAATATGTATAATTGATGGTGCGAATTCCTCGAGTCAGAGGGGTTTTGGCCAGCAAGTTGATCCTGGCTGATGCCATCTCACCAGCAGTGGCGAGGGCCGTCGCCTCCACACATAACGGTCGGGTTCGTACTAGTGCAACCGCTTCAGCACTCTCATAAATTTTATACTAATTGTTGCACTGGTACTCTCGGCGATTATTTTAAACTTAACATTTACTCAACTGGTAGTAACCGCAACCTCGGCTGCAAAAAACAAGGTTACTCCGGAGACAGTGCGTATTTTTTTTCCATGCAATACATATTTAAGGAAAGAAAATAAAATTGTGTTTTTCTATTGTTGAAGAATCACTTATTTCGTCGTTAGGTAGCGAAAAGAGTGACTATGAATACTTCACCTTTGATTTTTTTTTACTTACTTACAAATTTATTTGATATTCTTCCACGTAAGGCAAAAATATCAGATCTAGTGTTTCTTTTCAAAATTGCCAATGGCACAACTGGTGTCACCGAGTTGTTACACAAAATCGGTGAAACCTCATTTATTGCACACCCCAGTGGCCACTACGCTGCCACTACATACAGACGGAACTCGTACCTGGTGAGAGCGAGTCGTATGTACAACGCAACCTGCCAGAAAGCTGATATCGACATTTTCAATACTAGTGTCGCTAAATTGAAGAAAATTTTTACTAATAGCTTCTTCGAGCGTAAATAGTTATTTATAACCTTTTATTTCGGTTTATTTTCTGTTTTGTGTTATATGTACTCATAGTTTTTTTTTTCAATTTTCTGTTTCATATGATAATTTGTAATTGGCAATATTTTGTTTAAACTTTTACTTACTGTATTTGTTTAGCTTTAAGTTTTCCTAAAATTAATAAAATAAACCTTATGCTAATAGACCAACCTTCAATTGAATAGTAATTTCCATTAGAAATAGTCGCATGTATCCCAGTAAAGATTTCAGATTCTAAAGTAAAAAACTTGTTAATAGTATGTTTCAGTTCAGTTGCTATCTCCTTGGTGGTTGGAGAAGCAAGAGTAGCACCTGGTGATAAAAAGAAGTAATTAGTTTATTAGTAGGTTACATTACTGCCCTCATTTCTGATCTGTCCCAGGGATGAGGGTAGTTTTCTGTAGCGGATTGAACTTGATCGTGGTAGGTACCTATTGGGCTGAGCAGCTGTTCCGGTGAGAACCTCAATAACAAAGTACTACAAATAATTGGAATAGTGTCAAAAAAATATCGAAAGAACAAACCCCTCCCCTTTTTTAAGTATTGGAAGTCATCAAATGACTTCTTTCGCTCTGGGTGGAGTGGAAAGGCGTGTCAGACTCTTACTGACTAAAACCCATCCGTGTTCCAGGGCCGTGGCGACTCCTTCGAACCACCCTCCCTTAAGACACCGGCTTCCAAAATTATTTTGCTTTTTTTTTGGAAGTTTTTAAGAGTTCTTCAATTGTAATTAAGCCATTCTAAATCATTTATGAACTGTTCATAATTGTAGTACCTATTAATTTGTTTTGATACAAGATTTTAGATCATACCTTCTAGTGCACATCGCAATCGGGCATCTGACCACTTCGCTGGGATTACATAGTGTTTAAACCACGCTTTGGCCACTGTGCTGTACATGTAGTCACATCTGAATGATCCCTCTAACAATGAGAAAAACAATTATTAATTTCTAATAGATAATGTATGTTACGGCTAAAGAGGGTTGTAGAAATAAACAAAAATGGATCTCATTAGAAAAGAATCTATGTGTCTGCCGACTTGTGTTCTCACATTCTTAATCAGAACATAACCTACTCAAAACTTGACTTTTGTTACTTGACTTTTGTCAATGTTTTTAGGGTTACGTACCCAAAGGGTAAAACGGGACCCTATTACTAAGACTCCGCTGTCCGTCTGTCTGTCTGTCACCAGACTGTATCTCATGAACTGTGATAGTTAGACAGTTGAATTGCCACAGATGATGTATTTCTGTTGCCGCTATAACAACAAATACCGTAAAACGGGGTGGATAGAAATGCAGGGGTGAAAAAAACAAAACTTTTATTGGGACTTTCACATAAATATCATATTATTAATAGTTATTCACAGAGCGTCCATATCAAGATAAATAATTTTAAAAAAATGGAGTTCTTAATTGCTGCTAACAATATTTAAATAACGTGAAAATTACAGTCAAAGTTTTGTTTTTACTCACCCCATCATTTCTATCCACCCAAATCAGAATAAAATAAATATTTAAGAGGGACTCCCATACAACAAACATGATTGTTTTTCTCGTTTTTGCTCGATATTGATAACGGCAACAGATAGACGCTTGAAATATTTACAGAAAATTGAGTTATATTATTCACTTTAAAATAATTAAGTAAATATTTAAGGAGGGAATATTAATTTTATTTTTGCCGTTTTTATAGATAATGGTACGGAACCCTTCGTGCGCGAGTCCGACTCGCACTTGGTCGGTTTTTTTGTTTGATAAAGGAAAAAATATGAATATGATTATTTGCTTTAAAATCTAACTGATGACTATTATCTCGCATTCTAAAACAAATAATAAAAAATACGTCTTACCGATAAAATTCAAACTGAGCAGTAACACAAAATATTTACAAAGACACTTCATTGTGCGAAGATCGAAATGATCAGATGAAAATGTGCTATCAGAATCGTAATAATATACATTTATATCATCGACAGAAACATTAAACTCCAGAGTCAGTGGTTTCCAAATGTAGTTTGAAAATATTGAAAAGATAAAACAATCATTCACCGTTCATATTAACTGTTAACAAATACAGGTGACTTGCTTATCTTTACAGTTGGTACCCACTGCAGTAAATAGTTATGAACAAACGCGTACAAAAATTGTGCGGTTGGGGGACCCCCGTCACGAACGAAGTTCCATAACAAATACGTATTCATGAAATTTACACGTGTCTGTACAATCGTGTGTTGAGGTTATATGATAAAAGAGACAGGGACAGAGAGAGAGAGTGAAAGAGAGAGAGTTGCTCGTGCGCGTGTGCTCGTTTGCTTGTAGTAGGCTCGATAAACACATGGTAGAATGAATTAGTCGATGTCGATCGATAGTTTTTACTTGTTTCTTCGATCAGCCAAAGCTACCACGACCTGCGTTCAATCAATTTTTTATCGGCCGGTATCCGTCGATCAGCCAAAACTACCGTAACGTCGATCGATGGTATCGGTCGACGACACTGATCAATTGGTGTAATATATTTTGCCGATCTATGGTTATATGATTCAAAGAGACAGGGACAGAGAGAGAGAGAGAGAGAGTTGCGCACCCGGCTGCGCACTCACTTTTTTGTGTGCACATTTGCTTGTAGTAGGCTCGATACACACATGCATACACAGCATACGGCATTTCGTTACGTGACGATTTCTACTAAATCACACTACCCAGTAGCCGCGCTAAGGAACTTCATTCAAAAAAACTCATGGGAATAAAACAAATTCATATAGGTACTAACAGTATTGTCACTTGCATGGCAATGCTTATTCATTGGCCGCGGTAAAACCCAGCCGATTTTATTTTAATAACGTAGAGGTATCTTATCGCTTTGTATTTAATATACGATTGAACTAAAATGAAGTTGGATAACACTGGAGGCTGAATCAAGAATATCATGATGATTTGGTGTTGTAGACACACTATGTGCATAGAAGCATGCAGTGCCAGTTTTAGAAAGTTACCGGCAATATTCCTAGCGTTTGAGAACGTTCCCCGGCACGAAACATCACTAGTCTTCATCTTTTGAGAACCTCTGGAAAATACATAAATAAGCGAGTCACATTCAACACAGCAGATGAAGCGAAAATTCAATAAACATTCATTTTAAAGACACATAAATAAGTAAATTAAATCTACAGAATGCACTTTTTTTGCGTTCAATACTTTTAAAAGAGTAGCATGTGGATAAATAAGAACAGCCGCACGGGTCAATCGCCAAGGTTAAGCAATGCAAACCGTGATCAGTTTGTGGATGGGTGAACATTTTAACATACCGAGACTCCTTTGTACCTCGAAAAGCACGTTAAGCCATTGGTCCCGGATTTTTTTTTGGGACCGGCCCGCCACACATTCTCCACCACAACAACATCTGAAAGCCAGAATCAACAGTGGCGACCTTCAGAAAAACGCCAAGTCAATGAAACTCAACGCGTACCGGAAAAACGATTTAACTGTCTTGGATCCTGCAACAAAATTAATTAGAGAAGCAAAGCGAGGATTAGGAAGAAATATAATTTCCACTTCCCTCCATTCAGTAGGAGACAGAATTGAGCTCGGCCAATAGGCACCAAGGGAGATATACAACTGGGTTAAGCCCAGTTGCCAAGCACCACGGATTATATATTAACATTAATAGTAATGGGTCCTAAATTGTGAGCTACTTTTGATTCCAGTAAATAGGTGTGGCAAAACCGCTTGAATGCACGGATTTGTTCTGCAAGGTCCGTATAGTAAACAACTCCTGATGTAACCTGAATACTATCTAACATAATATTGCGATCAGTTTGCCAAAGAAATTATTCCCATAAGATATGATGAGCGGATTGCTCGTATTCAATGTCAGATGTGGAACATTGACAAAGAGGCAAGCCACAAGTTTAAAAGAAAATAATTTAGGTACTATTGAAGTTACCATGACCTGTGAGAAATTGAGCAACACAGTGATCCACCTCCTGCCATCTCCAATCCAGCCGCTCACGAACGGATGGGAAGAACTGGTGGTGGCGACGGCCTTTGATGGAACTTACCCACTCACATTGCCAGTTGGATAAAAGTTCCTCCCAGACGTCAGTCAGTCTGGGGTTTAAGTTAAATCTTAGCACGGTCGCGTTGCGATAAGAACTCTGGGTCCGTGATCTTTCGAGCGTAGTAGTATATTGCAGCACGTCACTGCACCTCTAGATCGACTGGGAGTGCACCTACCAGCACCGGTTAGGCTTCAGTATTAACCGTCCTATACGCTTTGCATAAGAATATCAAAGCCAAACGCTGGCTTTAAAGTAGTTTATGTCGTACCACCCCTACGATATATCGGCAAGTTGGTCCCGGATGTCATTTTTAGATCCTTGGCAGTCGTTACGGATTGTCAGAAGCCAGAAAATCTGATAGTAGTCTTGCCAAGAAGTACCATGTAACCCGGTTAATGGGTTGTAGGGCTGTGGTAGGCAGTCATAAAATACTGGTGTTCAGCTGAATCCGGTTTGACTGGAAGCCGGCCCAAATATAGTTTAGGAAAGACTAAGCAGATAATGAACAATTTCAAAGGAAATAAACCATATTTTTTTTCAGGGATTATATACGCTTTAAAATGAAAATTACATCATTATAAAAAATAAGTCGACCCATTTTTTATTTAGTTTTTTAGAAAACGTTAATTCATCGAAACTTTTCATGAATGTTATTTTAAAATTTGACGAGTACTTACTAAAATGTCCTATAATGTTCCAAAGTAGGTCTACTTTGGAATATTTTTGTCTCTGTCTGTGCGTCTGTCACAGCTGATTTTCTCTGGATCTACTGAACCAATGAACTTTTCTTGAAATGATGAGCACCCGGTGAAAACACTGAGGCGTGTGGTCCAGGCACCTGTCAAATGCTAATGATTTCTGACATGAATTGTAAAATTGACATCAAAGACATGTTTACGTCAAAGTCACTTTTTCAATCAAGAGGACCTCTCGCCTATGTGGTGCCAACTGGTGGCATAAAACCCTCATTCAATTGAAAATTCGTATACGTATTAATTTTCCGTGACCTGAACACGGATGCGTAACGAAAATAAATAAATTTTGAAAGTGGTGTCACTGGCAAATTTAAAAAACAAAAATGAGAAGATTTTCAACTGTACTTTGTGGGACGTTAAATAAAGGGGATTTTCGTCAGTGTCTCAAAGTATTTTATATAATCTTTATCAAAGAAAATAGATGGAAATTGATAATTGCTTTGAAACTATTGAGCCTAAAATTGTTGAAATAAATAATGAAAAAAAGTTATTTTAAAGGTAGTACCTATAGGTAGAAGAAGGTAAGTCAAAAGTTAAGTCATCTCTAAAGATTACTGCTTCACTGGTGGTAGTTGTGTATAAATATTACAGGTTAGCATAATCAAAACTAAGCTCCTAAGTGAAGTTTTATCATTTATTGTTGGTGGTTGGCTCTTAATATGATATCTAGCTTTTGCCCCCGACTTGGTACGTGCGTGCCCCATTTTTCCCCCTTCTCATGAATGTGTCTATCATAAAACTAGTTCGATCCAGCCGGCCCCTAGCTGTCCTCCCCCCAGCGCCGCCCTAAGCTGAGGCCAGTACCCCTTAGGGGGTGCCCTTAGCGTGTAGTCGCTTAGTTTGTAAGTTTTTTATAAGCCCTGGCTGGAGGCTTTATTATTATATTAAGGCCGGTTATGCAGACGACAACCTCAAAGATTGAACTGCAAGACGAAAAAAAAAAATATATACAAAAATAATTTTCGAAATCCGACTCGCAGTTCCAGAGATTAGTGCGTTCAAACAAACAAACAAAGTCTTCAGCTTTATTATATTAGTATATAGATAATAGTATAGATATAAGTATTTTCTTTTGTCGTCTAAATAAAATGATATAATGAATATGAACAATTTTATTACAAAACTGTCAAATTTTCCCAATCATCTATTAAAGAAATTTGACAGATTGTTGTAGCTTGATGTGCTGGCGTATGTACTCAAAATTCTACATTGGTTGAAATATGAGTTTTATTCAAAGCACTATAAATAACAAAGAATTCAAGTGACTATCTTTATATATTTTTTGCATTACACCCGGACACATAACTCATTTCATTATTAAAACAATGTCATATCAAGCTACCAATCTTAAATACTACATACTGCACATGCATGTATTGTGGTCTGGGGCCCTGTGAAGTCTTAAAACGATCATGCTTCCGCTCTAAGAGAGAGACGGAGCTATACATATCGAATAGCACTATCTCTTTTACATCATCAGAATTCGATCGCATTAGCATGTCATAGTAGGGTCTGAACGTTGTCTCGACAGTACCAACAAACACCTGCTTCAATAAAAAAAATAATTAATTGGTTTTCTAAACGCTTCATGACGTATGAACTTGCTCTGCATCAGGTAACCGAGTCTTTCCCTTTCTTATTAACCTTTTGAACACTATCGTCACGTACACATGAAACGCGCTTATGCTCTGGCATTTAAAAGAGTTAAGAGCTGAGCAAGTGGTTGTGCAAGTTCGTTCTTATGCATGTGGCTATATTATAGGGTATGTCTCCTATCTCCTTGACCATGTAGTACAAGTACTGTGTAGAAGTTTACTTTGACTACCCTCGGAAGGTTATACAGTTGCGCAGTCGTACAAGTAATAACGTCAGGTCCCCCATTCTTGGCTTGGACGTGTGAACTTGGATATTTCTTTGTCAGGGGAACTCGGATTTTACTTCGATGGAGTTATTGCTATTAATTAACATCTGATGAATGAGTGTAGGCAACATAATTAAACACAAGGAAAAACTTTTGACTTCTGTGCAGGCACAATCATAATATACAGGACTTTTTTCGCCGTCTAACGAGGCTTTTGGGTGACCAGAGGATTGGATCGTTCTTTTTTATCCAATGAATAAGTAATGGCACTCAACGAGGAATGATACCAGTCTTCTGGGCAAGTTTTCCAATGACAGTGATATGGTTTCTTTCGACCCCTAAGTGTATTTTGGTTTTGGCTTAGTTAGGTTTAAGGATGCTGACTGCGACATCGTCAAGATGTCACTTGATAAGAGCATCTCTTTTCAATCAGTGCTTATCATTGGACAAGATGTGGACCACCTTGGATATACGCTATAGACTACTGGTTATACGCTTCTGGTAGTGGTCCAACAATATCAGTGGACAAAATATTAAAAAATCAGAACTAGGCGTTAGTTTGTGATTTTAATGAAACAAAACACAAATTTAGTTCATAATTTGTTTATTTATAAACATTATTTATTATTATTTATTTAAAGATCTCTCAAGACGCTTAGTTGACACTTCGCGTGGTCCAAGGGCTGGCTTTTACCTTGTTCAAAGAATAAGCATTGCCATGCAACGTGGCAATGCCGCCAGTCTTTTGGGTACACTTCCAGTCGACGATGCGGCTGAATTTTTTGACGCCATATTTTAGGGTTAATTTAGTTAGGAGTTTTATTTTTATATCTAGTGTATATAGTTAGTTAAGTATTTATAAAAACAGGTGTAAATATCTATGTAAATAATTAATAGTCCTTTATTAAAGTATTTTATTATTTATTTATTTTTTTCATGTTCATGTTTCTTGACTTCACTTTAAATCAAATTCATCTCCCTGCGGTGTTGCTACTTGCAGCGTTGGTAATATCTCCGCTGTTTGCTCTTTGGGTGAAGCTTTACAGGTAGCCAGAAAATCTGGACTCTTCTCACAGATAAATGCAGCTGGTCTGTTACACCACAGGTCATTTAGTTGACCGTTGCGATATATCGCAACACAGTTTTCTCCTGGCGATGCATTATTTGGTTCTCCTACTTTAAATTTGGCGTATCCTGCTTCCCACAGCGTTTGACCTGAAATAAGAAGTACTAAGTTACTCTTGGTAATTGAAGCAGTTGGTTCCGATTGTTAGTTGTAGATCTTTGATAGTCTTGACTTATTTTACTAAAAAAAAAGATAAACCTTTTTTCGGTCAACCACTTTACTTAAAAACAACAAGACAATAAATTAATTACCATGAATCGTCCGCCATTCCATGGGTTCACCCCAATCGTGAGAACCAACAAAAGCAACATCTTTCCAGAATTTTCCCTGCATCTTTCCTGCTGGATATTTTTTGAAGAGTTCNCATGATCATTTGTTCTGTGTCTGGGTGTAATTAGTCTATAATATGTATGTATTTAGAAATGTATAAGTATGTTTATCAGTTGTCTGGTTGCCATAGTACAGGCTCTGCCTAGTTTGGGATCGGATGACCGTGTGTGAGTTGTTCCAAGAGATATCATATCTTTCATATCAAGATTTTACTCAGTTAACATTTCATCAGTAAAGTCTAGAAGTGAGTCATTTTATTGCAGATGATTGAAGAGAGAAATGCTATGCAATGCTTACCAATACATTTCTCAAAACAGATGGTATGTTAGAACTTTGGTGACAATGTGTTTTATATTGAGATAAATAACTCGTCACGATTTGGAAGCTCAGATGTTACGTAATTATAAGTACTAAAACAAGCAACAAGATCTGTGTGGATGATCTTAAAATATGGTTACGGAATTTAATTATACACCAAGATTATAAATTGCCAAAATGAAGCTACAAATTAAAATCTGCACTACCAGCATCTTCAACAAATTCGAAATTTAATTTGTACCGTTGGTTGAAATTAGACAATTTACCTGGAT
>NDFZ01001987.1:0-15933 GCA_002192655.3 Mamestra configurata | reverse complement strand
AAAAAAAAAAAGGACATTGAATATGTAAATAAAACGATACAATTTAGTGCATTAATATGTTTTATTGAGTTTAATTTTACTATACTTCTTATGCAGAAATCTATAATATAATCATAAAACCACCAGCACTGTCATTTATTTAGACCTATTAAATGCAAAGCGACACCGCGGCCAACCAAAGTGAATCGACGAGCTTGCGTTTTACCGGAGGGACTGGACCCGGCCTGTAGCGGCTGCGGTCAGACATGCACGAATAAGCACCTAAGGAGGCCTTTTCCCAGCTGTGGGACTTAAAGAGCTAAACATAAATACATTTAAAACCTAAAAAGCAAGGCATCTAAGCGATAATCTACATATAAGAATGAAAGAGACGCAATAGACACAGAACAAAGATAGACGAAAGACAAAATAGTATCTTCATTTCGAGTATACGGTGCGAAGCAAATTGAAGAACTGGTAAGACAAGCTACAGATCTGAAAAAGAAATAACAGTCATGTAAACACACTAGTAGATATTTAAACATTGTCCATCGGCCACGCAATGTATAAGGTACTAAGGTAGTGAAGATTATCAAATTATCATTTTCTATATTGTTATAAAGCAGAAGCATACCAGGACTAAAAAAAAAACCAGACTCGCGATGGTCAATCTGTGTTCCAGTGTTCTGTTCATTTCCATCCATACTCCATACTAATATATTAACGGTAGGAACTCTGCCTGTGTATCTGACCCTCTCTGTTCTACCTGCCCTATTCCAAGACCGTGTCTTGGATTACACTGGACTTGTGATTTTGTATCGCGGGAGTATGTTCCCACGGGAATTAATCTTTATTTTCCCCGAAGCCGCTGTCTGAAGCTAGTTTATAATATTTTTATAAGTGGGATANTATATTAACGGTAGGAACTCTGCCTGTGTATCTGACCCTCTCTGTTCTACCTGCCCTATTCCAAGACCGTGTCTTGGATTACACTGGACTTGTGATTTTGTATCGCGGGAGTATGTTCCCACGGGAATTAATCTTTATTTTCCCCGAAGCCGCTGTCTGAAGCTAGTTTATAATATTTTTATAAGTGGGATAGGATAGAAGAAACTAGTATAGGATATAGTATTATTGTTCCGTACATACCCTACTAAAAGTCTCTAAATTCATATTCAAGTAACCCTTGGCGCTAAATTCAAAGGGTTTCTGAGCGCGCATCAAGAAAATTAACAACATCTTCTTCGTATCAGAATCAGCATAGACCCAGTCTGCGAAATATATGGCTGTCTCCAAATTATTACTCTGTAAAACAACATAGACATACATATAATCGGGTGCTTCACTTAAGAACCGTTGGGACGATAAATTTTACGTGCAAAGCTAGCTTGTAATAGCTGGAAGTCTTCAGTGATAAATTTAAGCAAGTAAATCAAGATAAATTAAATATCGTGCCATCAGCAAGTAGTTAGTCGACTCTTCGTGTGATCAGAGGCCTGAGGCTCTAGACAAGTCACATTCTTTAAGGGTTAGCGAGGCAAAGGCGATCGTCAAAACGATAACAATAAATGATTCAGATTCAGATAACTTTCATACAAATGCGATCGATTCCTTATATTTTGGCGTTTCGACCATCGCGTTCGCTTGGTGCCCCTGTGTTTATCGGCCTCTTCTGGTTTTGTTTCGGTCAAAGAATCAGCATTGCCATGTGCATTAATTTTTCGATGCCCAATGAGTTCTTCCTCTCTCCCCTTTACAAGTCAAATACTCTGTATAATTTATAGGTTTATAAGTTTTATAGTAATAAAAGTTTACATACATGATCACTAAGTAGTTGCCCAATAATACACTGAAAGAATACTTCTAACAGCAAAGAACAGAAGAAAGAAAAGTAGCGTAAAGATTTGTACAGATCATCCACCACCTAGAAAAAAAAATGTCATTAATTCATCTGTCAATCCCTTAAAAATTAATAAAGGTAAAGGAAATATATTACTGTTGCTGTAAATGCTGTAAGGCATATGAATACAGATCCAAAGGCATATGTTAGAAACATTCCATCTCCCAAAACGCCATCTAGCTCTGATGTGATTCTGGAACCAAACGAGGTCTTTTATTGTTTTGTGAAATTGATGGTGTGCCCTAAAGATTGCCACGTTGTATGGCAACGCTTGCTTTCTGTCCAAAGAAAAACTCAGCCCTTGGGTCACGGGAAGTGTCAACTAGGCGTTTGGGTAGATCTTTAAATCCATTCGGATCCATTGTCCAAGCGTATCAACGCCAAACGGCAATTAATATACTTTAACAATCACACGTTATGTTATTTTACTTACTTGGCCAGAAACTGGTGCTTCCTAATAATAAACTTCAGTTTGTTTTTAATCTTTTGATGAGTTTGCTCAACCTCTTTGCCTTCCTTGATTTTAACCACATCCTCTTCAGTAATGAGCCCTTCCATTGTACTCCCAAGAATTTTCAACTCCATACAAATGTATCGAGTATAAGAGATATGAAGCATATTAATGAAAGCATAGATGAATATGACGACTGTTGTCATGAAACTTTCCCAGATGTATGCAGTGTTATACCACTGCTGCTTGTCAAAAGGGTACCAGCCATCAAATGGGTACAAATATTGCTTTTCCTTACCAAGAATATTATTCGTGTAAATCATAATGAATCTTGGGAATATATCAATAACCACTACTAGTCCAATGGTGTAATAGAATTCAAATCTCACGATAAGTCTTGTAGTCTGAGTATATCGATTCAAAATCTTCTTGTGTTCTGTTTTATCAGAAACTGCTTCCCATAGATCAAATCGAAAATGTTTGAAGATTTCGTAGTAAAGTTTCTTATTGCTTTGTATTTTTCCGTATTTGACCAGTATCATGAGACATACTCCAATGTTGGGAGCGACGTTGATCACTTCGAACCAAGCAAAATCGTTGATGCAAATTAAGCAAAGAGTGACGATCAACTGAGTAGATGTCAGCAAGAGCAAGCCATTAGTGAAGTAGAAACAGAACATAGAAAGTTTGGAGCGGTCAATGAAGGGGTAAATAAAACATTTGGCGCCAACGTTACTGATGAAATCCATTTCTTCCAAAAAATCTTGTTTTAAAGTATGAAATGATTTGTATGCTTGGGTCATGTTTGTGAAACCAAGGTGCTTTCTTACCACTTGCTTAAACAGAAGTGTAGGTAGTAAATCTTTATTCTTTTAAATCAATACAATGAATTGTCCAAGCAGACATTATTGCAGATCCATCCATTTATACCATACGATTATTTTGAAATTTATAAAGTACTAAGGAAGTAATATAAAGTGAGCCATGAAATCGTTTCGTGTAAAAGATCTTGAAAGTCAATCACATTGTATTAAATAACTAGTTGTTTCTACTGATCAAAGGGATCATATGAATGCTAGCCTTAGTGCTTATTATGGGAACCTTTAATGATTCTAAATTCAATGTAATGCGCATTGATCAAATTACTTATCGGTAGACTAAGCCTCATTTTCTGGAAAGAAATTATAGACGACTTACAAATCAAATGTTAGTTAAGTAATGCTTGAAAATTCTTTCTAACATTATTGAAATCTGGTACGTTTTCGACAATTTACACTAAAATAAGTCTCTCATTTTTAAACGACTTCAAAAAAGAAGGAGGTTTTCAATTCGGTTGTATTTTTTTAATGTTACCTCATAACTCCGTTATTTATGAACCATATTTTTCATGTGAAAGGATATACGTTTCGATTGGTCCCTTAGAAATTTCAATAAAATCGGTCCAGAAGTTTGGTTTTTAAATAAAAATAGCAAATGTAAAAAGTATCAGTCATCCAAGTAAACAAAATTGCGTGTTTTGCTTTCCTGTGACTTTCCAGTGGTGTTGTTAGGTGTGGAGTACCGCTAAAAAATGAAAGCGTTTCGGAAATTGGTGTTTAAATATGAAGAAAAAACCAAAAACACCGACTTATTTTTGTTAAAAAGCTTTTTAGCTTCTTTTTTTTTCTGTTTGTCGCAAATAAACTGTATTTCTTTTCGTTACGATTGTTTTTTTTTTTTATCTGAAACGTTTTCTTTGAATTTATTTGCTACTACTTCCAACTAGTTTTTCTCCCGACTTCGGTCCCATGGTCGTTACCACAAGAATTATTTATGTATGTGCACACAATATACTTTCAAAAAATATCTACAGAGAAAAGAGCACAAAGGTACTGCTTATTTGAATAGAAATTTCTTCCAGCAGATCCGCGAAAGAAGGGGTGAAACGTGGACACAGAGTGGAAAGAGACAGAGAAGAATACTTAAAATAGACTATATTAACTTAACGAGAACATATTATTGTCTAGTACCTGAATAACCGAGCTTTGCTCGTTATTTTTTTTGGTTTTCGTTTTCTAAAAATTAAACCTGCCTAGATCGATTTATCGCCCCCGAAATCCGCTTTTGTTTCCTAGGATGGGAAATCATCACATGACTTTTTCCGCTCTGGGTGGAGCGGAAGGGAGTTTCAGACTCATCATGATCTGCCTAGCCTTTTCCCAATTATATTGGGCGGCTTCCAGTCAAACCGGATTCAGCTGAATACCAGTATTTTACGTTGAGCGGCTGCCTACCAGACCTCCACAACCCATTAACTGGGTAACACGGTACTCCTTGGCAAGACTGGTGTCAGATTATCTGGCTTCTGACTATCCGTAACGACTACCAAAGATCTACAAATGACAGCCGGGACCAACGGCTTAACGTGCTTTCGTGCTTTCGTGTCAGACTCTTACTGCGTTCCCTTTGCGTTTCAGGGCAGCGGTGACTCTTTCGAACAAATTCCGCAACCCTGTCAGCCCGAAACCCCTACTAAATTTCATGAAAATCGTTGGAACCGTTATCGAGTTTCAGAATTGCTCGTTTAGAGGCATTAGATAGATAGATAGATTAAATTAATAAATATGAATCTAAATATAATAAACATACAAACAAATATACACATATAGATTTACCTAAATACATTATTATAATAAAAAATGCATCATGTGCAATTTTGAATCTTAAACGCTTTTATGTTTTTTCAATTATCGTTTCGCAGCAGGTTTGCTGTGAAAAAAGCATCACTCTTGTACCTTAGATAGGTACAAGAGTGATTTCAGTTAATTATTTTTGTCTGTTTGTCATTCATGAGAACATACATTGTTAAATAAAGTGTTAGTCTTTGTAGCTATTTATAATCACAGAAAAATAAAAGTAGGAGAGAAGGGAAAACAGTTAAGAAAAAAACAATATTGAATTGCCAATTTTGAGTTTATTGAAAAAAAAAATAGGAATTGTTAAAATTTTTGGAAAAACGAAGTTTTTAAGTATTAAGGTCCAGTTGCACAACAATTCACTAAATACTTTTAGCGAAAAAAATTTACTAAACATCTCTGTTTCAATCAATTTTTTGAACATGACAGAAAAAGAATGTGATATTAAATCAGCGCTAAATATATTAAATGATTTGTGATGCTAGTGGTATATTGTATCGGTAAATATTCAGAGTTAATGTATTTTTGCAGAAAACGTGTTCAAAATGGATGACCAACTGGATCACCGTTGCCTGTAACAAAGTAGATTTAAATTATGGTTATTTTGAAATAATACAAAAGAAATCCTTCTTGAAATGGGATATTCTAGAGCTAATTATTTTGACCAGATAACTTGAGGACCAAATTGTTTTTTTTAAGAAATCAAATTTATATAGTTGAAAATTGCTAATTGTAAGAAATCTACTTCACCCTGGATAGTAAACTTATCTGCAAGCTCGTGAACGAATAAATTCTTTGATTAAAAATAATTCATCAAAATTATACTCTTACTTTGGAAAATAAGCGTCATTAACTTCAAGCTATGAAAAAATCTTACAAGTTCGAACAAGAGTTCGATTACTTGAAAACAATTCAATTTGCCCCCCAAGTTACCGGCGCAGCGTCAAAATCATTACAAATTAGCTCCAGTACATCCCATTTTAAGGAACGCACTCGATTAATCATCATTTTCAAGCTTCATCTTCAAGCCTTTTCCCAACTAAATTGAGGCGACTACCAGTCAAACCGGATTCAGCTGAATATCAGTATTTTACGTGGAGCGGCTTTTTTTTTTAAGGATGGGAAATCATCAAATAGCTTCTAGCGGAAGGGCGTGTCAGACTCTTCCTGACTAAAACCCATCCGTGTTCCTTCTAAAGCCCTTTGCGTTCCAGGGCCGCGGTGACTCTTTCGAAAAAAATCCGCAACCCTGGCAGGACGTGGAGGGGCTGCCTACCAGACATCCACGACCCGGTACCTGAGTAACACAGTAACACAAGTACTTATTGAAATAATGTAGATATGATTACCATCTTCAAAATCTTGAACAGCTTACTTGCCTGATGTTGAGTGGCCAATTTAACCTGTTGGTATAAAAACAATGTTATTAATAGTTACAGCATTTTGTTTGTATAATCAGGTTTTGGTAGGATAACTAGTTCTTACCAGACTGAGTAGCAGCATTAGAATCTGCTTGAGCTGCGCTGGAACCTTGATTGCCGGGTCCTACGGACATATTGTAAAAAACTTTAACTAACATTTGTAGACAACTACCACATAGATGTTACTACGTCCATCCCGGTATTAGTTGTCAAGAAACAATTAAACATGTTATACTGAGAGATGAGCCGAGGATGGGCTTAAACTATTAGCCAGCGCTTGGATAGTCAACTAGTCGTTGACTATAAATGTAGTCGCGAAGTGGAATTTTCCGACTAGTCTTTATTAGAATTTTTATTTGATTCAATATTGTTGTTGATACGTCACTATAATTCGCTGATATGAATAATCCGCCACTGGTTGTAAATTTGTGGTGGCGGATTAGACAAGAGAGTATGTAGTTCTGTCTCCATTCGAGTATTAGTATATAGTAATATTAGTATTCCAATTAATAACTCGATAGAATACCTTTGGTTTGGCATTAAGTGGACCTATGTACCCACTTTTACATAAAGGTCATGGAGTGAAAGATCACTTTTACAATGAACACACATGACATTGATACACATTAGGCGATTGGTCTGGGACCATTGGTTGACAGTCGATAGACAGAGACACTTGCGTGTGATGTCAGTCGCAAATCACGCCATCGTGAATTTGCGCCATCCAAAACAAAGGACGTCAATAACGACGGCAAAATTATCGAAATGTATAGGATTGTGGTAGTTACTAATTACATTGTTTTTATGTTGCCATTTCCGACTGTGGGTAATGGTTCTAATATTTATATTTATATTATATTATATATTTTAGCCAATTGTGTCCCACTGCAGGGCAAAGGCCTCCCTTTCATCCTTCCATTCCTCCCGGCTTTGGGCAAGTGTGGACCAATCTGACCGATAGGCGTCAAGCTCGTCCCGCCTGGTTCTAATAGTTTATATTAATTATATATGTCACCGAAAAATTGCAGAATCCGTAAGGTTGTAATAAATCTCGATTAGATTATAATTTCTCGATATATTCGTAAAAATCGTTTTGTATATAATGAATCCCATGCAAATTCAATAGTTTCCANATCTCGATTAGATTATAATTTCTCGATATATTCGTAAAAATCGTTTTGTATATAATGAATCCCATCCAAATTCAATAGTTTCCAATACATATATCCAAGTCTTATTTAGAAAGAAATTTACAATTTCACGCGATATTTTACAATCTCACGGCGGCGTTTGCCGTTTTCTGGTCACATATAAATATAATAATTGTTTATATTACTATTGCTGCTCAATACTAGTCAAGCTTCATCATACCTTGTTGCGCAGTAGAATTAGCCTGAGACGAAGCAGATGCGCTGTTGTTTGCACCATTACCTTGGTTAGGTGGATAATTATTTCCAGGAGGAGATTGGTTAGTTGTAGTCGTTTTTGCTGTAACGTTAAAACACATTATTAATAATAATAACAATGAGAAGAGAGNCCAGGAGGAGATTGGTTAGTTGTAGTCGTTTTTGCTGTAACGTTAAAACACATTATTAATAATAATAATAATGAGAAAGAGAAACAAATCAAGTACCTCGACTTAGCACACGAGGTTGTCGACATGTGGAATGTGGACTCGGCTGTCATTGTGCCGATTGTCGTTACGGCCAATGGCCTCATCGCCAAAAGCTTCGGAGACCATATATCGAAGCTATCGTTGCGCGGTTGGGTAAAAGGCCTAATAAAGAAGGCAGTACTCCTCGATACGGCTCGTATTGTGAGGAGGTTCCTTTCTCTGGGGCCCTAACCACCGGTAGCTGCTTCCGACAAAGGCGGACTACTATTTTTTATATTTTTAAATGTTTTTTTTTTAACTGTTTTTATAAAAATAAATATTTAAAAATGTCAATTTATGTGTAAAGAAAATTAAATAAACGAAATAATAATAAATATTTTGTTTCAGACCAATGACAAGATCCATATGCTAGTTGAAGTCTTAACCTAATGTTGGTAAAAACCACTTTAAATTGAAACGACTGACAGGTGTCAGTCGTTTCAATTGCACGTGTGCAGCCGTATCCAGTGAGCCACGATTTCAGTGTGTCCCATAGTAAAAGTTGTTCATAATGATGAGTACAATAACCCCTTAAGAGATATTGCGTTTATTCTGTTACACGTTTTATTAAAAAATCCCAAAAAGGATTTAGGGACTTTTTTAATACAAGCAATGTAATTAGAACTTTGTTGTGTAATATGACTTGCTAGAGACTTGCTAGTGTAATTGAAATTGAATGTATATAATAACTTAATTATTGATTGTATCACAAAACATTAGTTATTTGTGTAACAACAATGCTCAAATATTTGTATGCCAGTAAAATAATAATAAATAAATGGCAAAACATGTTAGATCATGATTCTAAAGATAAATGTACCATGTTTTAAATGCAAATAAAATATTCTTATTTTTATGACAACGTATCCAAAATTTTGAAAGTAAATATAGATATGTATAAAACAAGGGTTCGGGAACCATACCTTTACTGGAAGATTGAGCCATAGACACTGAAAAAAAAAACCACAAAATTGAAGTTACACATAATTACGTTTTTATTCTGAAATAGGTTTTTCTTTTATTTACTGCCCTAACAGTTCGAACCTACTAGTGTAGTCATTTCAATTGTAATAATGCCAAAAATGAGGTTTTTGAAATTCTGTTTTCAAAGTAACAAGGATTATTATCGTAATGGGACTAGAACTTCCTTTTCTGCTTCAGTTACTGAGTTTTGAAAGTAAATAACTTAAAAAAAATACAACCGACTTCGGTTTACTACTTCCGAGTCGGTGTTTTTGGCTGTTTCTTCGTTTTTTTTTTTCTCTTTTTAGTGGTACCCCACACCTAACAACGCCACTGGAAAGTCACAGGAAAGCAAAATACGCAATTTCGTTTACTTACATTTTTACAGCCAAACCAAAAAACCAGACGACTGAACCAATTTTGATGAAATTTCTATGGGACTAATCGGAAAGTATATCCTTTCACATAAAAAAAGAATTGTTCAAATCGGTTCATACAAAATTACGGAGTTATGAGGTAACAAACATTAAAAAAAAAGTAACCGAATTGAGAACCTCCTCCTTTTTTGAAGTCGGTTAAAAAGACAATAGGGTACTTATTTGACTAAAAAAATCTAATTAGTCCGTCAGATAGATTTTTTATTTCTTGATTTCTTTTGTCGCATAAACAAAAATGTGTGACGTCACTTGCCAGTTTAGGTTGGAAAGTGGAAAGTTACAAGCCCCACTCCTTATCTTTGAGGCGTTTTATCTTCGTAAGTTTGTATTGATTTCATAAAATAAAAAAATACGTGTCCAATATTTTTCGATGATCTAACTGACGGACTAAATAGGATAATTTTTTTTTAATCCAGGCAACATCCCTGTTGCTCAAAGTTAATTATAGTTTTACGACTACTATTAATACACTTACACTATTATTTTACTTAGTAGGGAAAAGCTAGCCTTTTCCCTACTAAGTAATCGATTGATTGGATAAAAACATCCAGGAACAACCCTGCACAAACATACAAACAATTTAACCTCTTCTTAATGTTACTTGAGATAAAATTTATGTACTTACTAGACGCAGGGCTACCCATACCCCGAGTGGCATCCGCTATACCGCTTGTCATAGTACTTGGATCCATGGTGTTTGTGGCCACTAGAGAAAAATAATTATTAAAATATTACTTTGACTGAAGTTCATAAGCTACACACAAATTAAATTAAATAAGGCCTGGTTTTCACCACAGTCCGATTAATTTTGAATGCGAAATAAAAATGACGGTGTGGCAATTTTTGTTCAATCAGATGTCAAACAGTCAAATAAATTCTTCAGTTTAAAAGATCCGACTATCGAAAAATTTGAACTAAACATGCAAATAGGCAAGTCTTGTCAACAAGATGTTCGACTGCTGCCGAAAGAAAACAAATGAATAGAATAGATCTATAGAGGTCAAACAGTACGGAGGTTTAACTCAAACTCTCATTTATTTCAATCAAACTATTACAGGCACTTTTGAATAGTCAAGGTCGGTCTGTCCAAAGAGATGAAGCTAATTACACGTTCCAAAGTGTAGACCTCTATGGAGAAGAACATGAAAGAAACTTCACGGACACTCTTTTAAATAAATGTTTTTACAATGATATGGTTACATAATTCGTGTGAAAATTATACAAACATACATATATGTGAGAACGATGTAGAAAGACTGGCACGATCAAGCGTACGAAGTAAAAAAAAAAAGCAACAATTCAAGGAACAAATAATATGTAATTGAAATAAACCGTGGCAGCTGAGACATGACCAGTCCTAGCTGACTGCACTTGCTCAGCAATATGACGCCTGCGCTAGCACCATTCGGCTCAACCACTTTGAAGAGTGCCAAATGATCCAGCACCATCAGCCAGACTTTTAAGTGAGCATGACACTCCCAACCGCCAGGGCACATTTAAGTCAAAGGAAAATTATAGTTTAAGGTACACAGTACTCACATATGTGCCGTTAATGCATGAAGTTATACAATGAAAATTGGATGGTCTTACAATATTCAGCGAGTCTAACAATACTCAAAAAAAAATGAAAAATACTTACGGGCCATACTCTGACTTTCAGCTTCAGAAGTTGACTGCGATTGTGGTTTCCCTAATATGAAAGGGACTGCCAAGAAGAGACATAATGCTACTTGAACTTGTTTGCCTTTCATTTTGATCAAAGAGAATGAGCAGATGGTTAGAACATAACACG
Organism: Mamestra configurata; assembly: GCA_002192655.3. Lineage (NCBI taxonomy): Eukaryota > Metazoa > Arthropoda > Insecta > Lepidoptera > Noctuidae > Mamestra > Mamestra configurata. The sequence continues at coordinate 4,661 of NDFZ01001987.1, read as the reverse complement.
AGCTTATATAATGCAAAAAAAGATCAAAATAATTATAGCTCCCATGTCACAATTCGTGAATAATAAATGTAGATAAGTATATTTTTTTATTTGAGTGTGAGGTTTAGACCAAAATCGTGTATGTTATAAAATAGGTAATATCTAAAAGAAAGTTTAATAGTTTTCTGATAACATAGCAACCTATGCATGTACCTTAATATTATCATCCGTCGGGTTCTTGGCACCATATGCCAGCTGTTTGAGAACCCAATGGTTGGTCGCGTGATGATGGGAAGAGGTCAGATGTGATGACCATAGTGGAATTGAAAGTTGGATAAGGCCTTTGGTGTGGGATACAACATGTCGACACCCTTGCGCCATCCCATCTTCAAGGAACGGCTGTGCTTAAGACTAGTTCCTGTTCGATAGCCTAGCGGTCTTCAGGATATAGCCAGCTAGGGAGGTTTGAAGGGCAATAGCCACGCAGTCCCTCCCACTCCTTACTTAGGGTTGCCATATTATTAATTATCTGTAACAGTACCATAGTTAACAGTTTTAATAAATGTATGTACTAAACGTCAACGGGGCCTTTTATTTTCATCAGCAACCCTTCAATGCTCAATATTTTCTCAGTAAGAAATTTACAGTCTTTTTATTATTTTATTTCTTAGTTTTAGTTGGAGAACTAAAATGTTTCAACAACAAACTAAACTAAAAGATCTTCCAATTATTTGAAACTAAAAATTCACATCATCCATTAACATGGTATTAAAAGCCACTCAAAGCCCACAGTTGAATTAAAACACTCTTAAAAGCAAATTCGAACGTACTCCCGTATTCTCAAAGTACAAATTCCCTTCCCCAGCTTTGTAATTCGATATTAGGTCAAGGAGCTTTCAAACGTATCTACCATATTTCCCATTGTTCAAATCACAGGCGAACCCCATCGCGTTGAGGGTCTTTGATGCATGCGTAACATGGATTAATTCGTCGAGTGTATGACATATACAACGTACGTACTTCATGCTAATGCCATACAAGTACTGGCTTTCCACGGCTTTGCAATTCCCTAAGGTTATTTGCTGAACAAAATATTGCAATTTGATGAGCACTTCAAGTGGTATTTGTTATTGGTGGAATTAATTTGCATTGTAAGTAGGAAGAAGTGGTGGTATTAGAACGTTATCGTGTATTTAGTAAGTAGTTAGTAGCGAACATACACAATTATTCTGACAATTTAATTTATGTGGTTTGATGGGGTATTTTGAAACTTGATTTAAGAAATGTTACAAGAAATGTGTAGCGGCTTGCTCCTGCCTGTTACAATAATGAAATTATGTTCTTTGCTGGCAAACTGTATTACGCATTATGATAATTACTGTTGATTTTCTCGGATAGCAAATAAAATAAATAGCACTCAATGCATATACTACATGTATACTGTATAGACATAACTAAACGATAAGTGCATTGTGATACTGCTGAGATAATACCATAGAGAAGTACGGAAGTAGAAGAATGTTGCAGTGCTCCAAAGTAAATAAAGACGGGCAAGGCATTCCGAAATCGTACCGTAGAGAATTATGTTGACATAGACTAAGTCACATAGATAAGGACCAAGCTATCAAATGCTTGGTAACTACATACTCTCTCATCTGCATAAACGATTTAGCTGTCATCCTTTTGTATTTTCCCCAAACATTGGACTGACAAAATATGACATCATTACGGTCGAGTCGAGCGCCGAACGACGAACGTTCATTCAAATTGAGAATCCAAAAACGCATTCATCTTTAAATTGTGTTCATTTGCGGAATGCGTTCGGAATCTTTATAAATGCGAACTTACACGCTTTGCGATCATCTTCAAAAACGACCAGTGTACCTTGAGCTTCCCTTCCTCCCATATTTTTTAAAGAATGGGAGCAAAAGGGCTCTTGAAACGAGTTTGCGAGGGCCATTTGATATCGGTCGTGTAAGTGTAATACACGTGGGTCGTATAGAGCCCTTTTTCGTGTATTCTTATTCACACGCAATGGGCTACGTTTTCATATCTTAGATGTAAAAGTCGTTGGAGTTGTTGATACCACTTTGATGTTAATTTAGATACCGTTAGCGTAAATGTTGTATTAAATCTACTTCGTAACTAATAATGTGAAAACGTTTAGTAGAAAATTGCAGACCGCCACAGTTTCCAGAAATCATTTGATATACAATTTATTCCCATCGGTAAACGGTCTAGTATTCAATGTAGATATTATAACAAAAAGATCTAGTCCGTTCATTAATCCTGTCTTATCTTTAGAAAGGCCTCAAATCATACCCATTTAAACTGTGGCGTACAATACAAACCAAAAACGTACCCCACGGTATTAACATCTCTATAAAACTCCCCTTTTTTCGCCAAAATGAAGAAATCACAAGGAATATTAAGGCGTCGCGATGGTTATGAGATAGATATGTTCCACCTTTCAGCCCTTCACAATGGATCCTCTTGAACGCTTAATTTGAACCGGTAAAGGTCTCACACGTCAAATTTCACATCCTGAATAGGGCTCCCCTTACCACGGAATACGGAATCTTTATAAATAGTTTTGCGAAGACGGTGTTTAATTTAATGGAAATCCGGATCTCGAAAGTTGGATGCCGCGAAGTCAAGGGATTGTGCGCAGTTCCTGAATTCATGTTTGATTTAATTACGACGTATTTGATTACGGTTCGGTGTTGGAGGATTTGAACTGAGTGAGACTTGGATATTGGTTTTCTTAAAATTGCGTGTAAGAGCTATCTTAGTATAGTGGCAAAGAGGATATGAACGTTATTGGAGAACGGTCTAAGGAGATAATGCAATGGTAATTAAGAACAGTAATGCGATTGAAAATGCTTGATTTAAAAAACTTTCAACCACACTTATATGCAGACGATAGAACCATATCGATATCAGAAATATCAATTGACGTAAGGGACATTTTGGCATTANGGAGATAATGCAATGGTAATTAAGAACAGTAATGCGATTGAAAATGCTTGATTTAAAAAACTTTCAACCACACTTAAGTATATGCAGACGATAGAACCATATATAGATTTATTTTTTAAATGTTTTTCTATGCTTAATTTTAGTGAGTCAGCGNAGGGGCAATTTGGCATTTTGGGTAAGTGTCCCTTACGTCAATTGAAATTTCTGGTATCGATATATAGATTTATTTTTTAAATGTTTTTCTATGCTTAATTTTAGTGAGTCAGCATTGAATAATATTGTTGTTGATGTAAAATAATATGTTGTCAGTTTTTAAAGTGTAGTTTTACGTGTATATAGGAGTATTTTTAATGTTTATTTTATAGAATTATTTCAAACACAATGTGAATTGTTAATAAATAAATTGAATTGAATTGTGTTCCGTATGGGGATGGTGGCTAAGAAATAACGGTTGCAAGACATCATGGAAGTTAAGGAATATTTGCCAAAGTCGGTCTGTGGAGGGTGATCAGAAAGGCTGGAGGAATTAAACTTGTTTTGTGTAGTATGGTCGGCAGGCAAAGACTAAAATTAATTTTCATTTATCTTCACCAAATAAATGTACCAACGTTCTCTTACAAAATATCAAAAAAGAAAAACACAGTGTTAATAAAACACATATTTATTTTCTTTCATGTCGAGCTGCTACCTGCGTTAACATCAGCATCAAAATTATTTATTTTTATAGCAAACAGTTACTCTTGCTACAGTCGCCAATTAGTTCTTTCACAAACAACATACTGTGAGCGGTTCTTTACATTTTTCACGAGCATAAAATTACAGTTGAACAAAATGTAGACAAAGAACTCTTAACCGTGTAAGTGGCTCCGACTGTAAGGGTGCTTTTCCACCTGAGATGTGTGTGGTAGCTAAGCGACGCGAGGATATGTAGCGGCGGCGCCTTGAAAATGTGTGATTGTATCCACCAAAGCTGTGCGAGGAGCTTGCGCGGTTTTAGGACTAGTAGCGGACTTCCTGCAGCTTTGCGCGCATATCTCTGCTCGCATCCCACGTATCTAGACATCTCTCGTTTTTTAATAAATTTACTTTAATAATAAAAATAATAATAATAATATCTAAACAATATTATTTCATCTTTTCACTAAAACAGTTTTGGGATTTCATCAAATCACTTTCTTTCTTGAGGGATTTTAACATCTTCCGTGAATAAAGACTACTAAAAGACTACTAAAGCTACCTTAGAGATTTGATCAAATCTCCACTTTTATCATCTTCCTTCGACATTAACATTAACGCTAGCTCGCAGATCTCTTGTGTAAAAGCACCCTTAGGCACTTATTTTGAGCTTCAACGAACGATAAGAATGCACATTGTACTAATTAAAATAGTCTCCACCGAAGACTGGAGAGGTATTACACAAAAGTATACTTTTCTGTAAATAAACTTGCGAAATTAGTAACATCTTTATAAGAGGGCAGTTGAATATTTTTGTCGAGTAAGATGTCTCCATATTTAATGAGCCTGTTATTTCAGAGCGTCTGTCTGTCGTCTGATCTTCGCATCTAATGGAAATAAAATATCCAAGAGTTCTGTATAAGTCTAAGAATATGTCCTGTTTTATTATTAACCTGGAATCTTGACTGGTAAAAATATGATGGTTTAGACGTCTGTGTTTTTAAAATGGTGGGGGAAATAAGGAATCT
>NDFZ01001986.1:0-15929 GCA_002192655.3 Mamestra configurata | reverse complement strand
ACTTATTTCATACTTTTGAATGGGAAATCAAACTGAGGTGGCAATAGTCTGATGAAGGGTGTGTGACTGGCTCCTCGGGAGGGATGATCCAAGTTGTTGCAGGAACCATCCACTCGCCTTCCTTCGAGCGGATCACATGGCGCGATGTCATTTACACACCAACTAAGCCAAACAGAATTATGAAAAATCTTATCATTATAGAAATTAATATGAAGTAAGTCGTGAGCATGACATAAAGTAAATCATTTGTAGTATTTTTCATATCTGACTATTAACAATATCGTGTACCTGGTGCAGCTGGTATTTCTTTCTCATAACTGTCTTAGATTTTAGGATACAAAAGACAACATAATTTATTAAATAGATAATAATGGAACTTGAGAAAAACACGCTTGGTTAGAGTATTATCGAAATTGTAGGCCTGAAATTATAACTTCTCTGGATTTTTATAAAGCAAAAAATTGTCTTTTANATTAAATAGATAATAATGGAACTTGAGAAAAACACGCTTGGTTAGAGTATTATCGAAATTGTAGGCCTGAAATTATAACTTCTCTGGATTTTTATAAAGCAAAAAATTGTCTTTTACGCTATTAATAAATGACAAAGGTACTTACAATGTTATATTAAGTGCATCAAAGCTACTGACTTCATCAGCGGTGATCTCGGAACCTCGGTACGAATCGTAGTACATCGCTTTCACATCACATATCACAGTAACAAAAAATATACGAACTAACATCCTTCCGTATCTACTAACCAAAGGGAAATAATCATCTATTTCTTTTGATGATTGTTATTATTTGTAACTATGAAATGTTTATCGTCTGGATCCTTACCGTTATGATTCATATTATTCTTTGTTGCAATTATTTTTAGTAGCAATGACGCCTATATTTAGTCTTTGGTTGAGGCCAACAATGTATTGTTGCAGTTCGATGACGAAATCCCTTATGATGGTCAGACTTCATGAATCATGAATGTTATCTGTCTATCCTGTAAACCTATCTTAAAACCCCAAACTCACACACACACACAGCTAATTAATTATTAGAATTTCAATACTTTACGAACCCACTTGTTACTACCGTTCTATATAACACCATAAATTGAGTGTTAGATCTGTAGCGGCATCAATGCCGCCACAACAAAAACTAACGAAGCGAAATTTGTACGGCAACAAAATATAATATAATAATACCATCAATTGCAATGTATTTATTACTTTTCAACTGAGAGCTCCAGCAGAGATTGCACATAATACATTTTGGACAGTGAGGACTCTGAAGATGATTTATCTTTATCTGAGTTAGCTTACCAGAAGATGTGGATCAACAGATTCCTTCTACTTCTGGCTCCATTCCATCTATAGGCTTCAGATGCTGTCTTCGCGGAATCCTACTATTACTCCAAGTGGAAGCAAAATCTGACAGAATACATGGCGCAACAGGCCCAATAAAATGAATATACACCCAAAAATATGTTATGAGGTCTGTCACAACAATGTGTGCTTAGGTAAATAACCATTGTGAGCAATATGTTCAGTGTTTTATTTAATTCCAAAAATAACGACAAATAAAGCTTTGATTTTGGTAGCTTAAATCTTAATCTTACTACCGAGCGTTAAAACACCATTCATTTTCCGGCTTTCCCGGACCACCATTGTTTTTCTCCATATTTTTCCCAGAAGACCACATTATTATAGTACTTACAACATATTTGAAAATCAGTGCAATCCGAAACAAAAGATGGTTTTAATAATATCATTCTGCGCTAATTAACTTCTATATAGAATTAGGAATGCCTTTGATGATCAAATGGAGCATCAAGAAGACACGCTTGATTATATAAAACTACTTTACAGCATACACAACACTATACATAATATGTAATTTAATGTATCTCATGTGTACTTAAGTGTTACAAAACAAATATTAAAACAGTAATAAATTAAATAGATTGTATTAATAAAACACCACACAGTATTATAAATATTATTCAATCAAACATTGATCTGGAGGTTAAATAGAAAATAGTTGAATATTACATAACCATTCGCAAAATTGAACCGGTTTCCATTTATTAGATCAAAGACCTCATTATGTCTATAATATTGTCCGTGTCCACAATTTATTAGCACTAAAAACATTCTAGTATGAAACATATTTCGTCCAAGGCATTTGAGGGCCACACCTCGGGTCTTTCCAAGCAGAGTAATCCATTTTATCGATTTGGTCACAAGAGCACATTTGGTTGCTGAAACAAAAATTTTAATTGATTGATTATGATGGACATACAAATACTTACAAACGTGTTTGTGAACATTTTGTTACTGATCTACCGATTTAAAGTAATGGTAACAAAAGTAGAATTAAATTATTACAAATAACCAAACAATTCACTGTTGATCATGGAGGTATAATTTCCATCGATGTAAAAGGCAACAGAAAACTTCTAAAGGCTGATAGTGATGACGATGACTATGCAAACTAACCTGTATCCAGCTTTCAAGAACGCTTGAGGTTGAATCCTTTCAACCGTATCTCCGACGTCACACAGAAGTCTTGCGATAGTGTATTTGCGAATTTCAGCTAGTTGTTCTGTAAAGGCAAAAAATCAATAATAACATCGCTATATTACACAAATTATAACTAAAATAATAATAAGAGAATAAAAAGATAACCATGCAAATTAGAATGTCTATTATGTGTATCCAAACTATGCAGATCTATAAATAACTTTGCTGTGACCCTCGACAAATTATGTCACATGTAACCTTGTACAATCTACTGCTTTTCATGTTCACTTACCATAGGTGAATGCGTTAGGTCGTTCCGGCCTCTCATACCAATGTCTATCAGAAGCAGTATTGCGCTTGAGCTGTTCTATGACTAAACAGTAGAATGTTGGTGGTACGAATCCTCCTGGTATTGGTTTTTCTACCCAAACACCAGCTAACAGATCAATGTCTTCTACTTTCTCGTACACCTCTCTTAGGACTTCTATTCTCTGGAATTTGTGAAATGTTTTGTTAAAAATCTGAGCTGAAATTGATCTTGATCTTGAGCTTGAATCTGACCTTCTAAAACATATATGACCATATCACCAATTTAATGGCGCTATCGTCAGGCCAACAGCCACTTGTGATAATAAAATTAAATTCTTTCTTCCAATCCTTTTTAATAATAGTATAAATAATATTCTTAATTATTACCTCAGGATCAATGATGCCATGCAAATCTTCGAAACTACGAACAGGCTTGCCGAAACAGAACTCCCTGTATTTAGTGTAAGGTGGGAATCCGAAGTACCGGTTCTTAGCCAAGTCGTTCGTCATCAAGTCTGACACATACTGGTGTGGACCTAGGCCTATCTCTGTGATCTGAAATAGCATGAAATAGCAATAGATGAATGATGAGCAAAGACATTGGGTATCCGAACGGGTAGCAACAATGACAAAAAAAACCGGCCAAGTGCGTGTCGGGCCACGCGCAGCCTAGGGTTCCGTAGTTGCACGTCACAATTGCTGACTTAGAATAGTTTTTTTAGTATTAAAAACAAAATAAATTAATTGGTGCAGTACTTTTACTGTTCAATGTTCCAATGGCCAAATTAATCAGTTTGATCAAACATTTGTACTTACATCGGGATCAGCAATATAATCTTCCCTAGCGCTTCCTTGTCTAAAGCTGCCTTGAGTCAAATAATCCATGTTGTCGTCTATACCAAAGTATCCAGTCCTCAATGTAAGATTTACTATCGGGACCTGCTTTAGGTAATAGCCATCTTTGTCGTACAATCTAAAAATATCGTAAAGTTAGGGTTTCAAGAAAAACTCTTTCAATAATCTGAAGTTAACCTAGATTAACACATAAACTACTTTTTATCCCTGTAAAAACACTTAGCATGCGATTGAAACTGTGGACAGAAGCCAGTCTGTTAATAAACTTTCAATAAATTTATTTAATTAGCAATAAATTAAGTAACAAAATATGATTTTTAACTTTAAAATTAGTTAGACAGTAAACTGTGTAGCTCGACACTAAATATATTACTGTTGTTGTATTTTAATACTTGGGTATAAAACATTTAAACATACATAAATATTTAAACTAATAATATTTTAAGAAAAACATGCAAACACAATACTAACTTCAAAGGACCATCTTGAATAGTATGCACCCATCTCAAAATGAAGGGATATTCCAGAGAAACTTGAGGATAAATACTTGGATTATAATCGTCTTTGAATCCGCCTGTTGGTGTGATCACTCCATCCTTCACCATATTATCGAATCCTGCAAAAATTTAGGTATATTTAATTAACACTTTACGCACACATATGTGCAAAGGTGGCCTTAATGCCATCGGTATTCTCTACTAGTTAAACTTTTCAAAAATGTAACCATTTTTTTACACTATAATGCTGCCTACTTGTAGCAAAAATTTGACCTCCTCGAAGCGATGCTACTTATTTTATTGTTTTCTGTAACTCAGCCCTGCTTTCAATTTTCATGGTTTTTGCCATGGTTATACGATGAGGTGCAACTTATCATTTCACTCATAAACGATTTTAAAGTATCTGAATAACATTCTCACCCATGTATAACGGCAACAACTCATAGTAATAAAGTTGTAGTGATAAGGCTATGTTGATATCTCGTGAAACGTTGAACAGTTTGTCGTCATCCCAGCATGGGTTCACAGCAGCCAGGGACTTGGCAATGAAGTTGTGATTTCTCCAAAACCATACCACCATAAGGTTGATACCTGCTAGTGTGTTACCACCGTCTTCAGCTGAAAAGATGAAATCGAATGTTATTTTTGTAAAAACCCAAGTTTTAATAACGCTTTCACAGCTGAACCCATTTTTGTAAGTTGGTAATTAGTATACAATAAATGTAGGTATAATTATACAAATGCAGGTTTTAATCTCAAACAAATATCTTAGTCTCGACGCCAAACCGCGGAATTATAAATAAAAAGTCGAGGTCAAAACCAAAACGTCAAAACATTTTAATAAACGTGAAACAATTTTAGTCAAATATGTGTAACAAAGGTGGAGTCAAACATCGTAATATAATAATTGAAAAAAAAAATACTAACGCATGGCATGACACCTCGTCTCCTGGGGTCTTTGATTCAAGAAACAGACGTTGGCAGTTGTGTTAGAACTTGGTGGCCATATCCTGCCTTTGTCATCTAATTCAGTCTTTACCAGACCGCCTTGGAATGTTCTCCCTCTTTGATTCAAAGCTACCAATTCATTGCCGTATATTACTGATAGGTCCAGCAGTGGCGTTGATGAGACAATCTGAAATTATTAGAATCCTTTATTATTAAATATCAAGAATACTATTAAAAGTATAACGTAATAGATAGCCTCCAACACCAATACTGAAACAATATATATTTTAAATAATATAGATATAATAGACGTTAATAAAATAATGTTTTTTCAACGTTTTAAACTAAATTTATCGCCAAACGTTTGAGCATTTTTCAATAGTTTTAACCTTTAACCAAAAATAAAATGATGATTAACAGTTTTTTTTAAATCACAGTTTACGTTTTATCTAGCAGTTTTTAGTTTCCAACATGGAAACTCAAGTACGACTTCTTAATGTAACAATATAAATTAACATAATTTAAAATATAAATTTCAGACCATCCAAATATAATAACTTCAAGTACCTATTTACTTTGTGTTACAGAATAAAAAAACTAGTACCGTGGGTAATCTATTTTTAGATGTTAATCCAATTCACATTGTTAACACATCATAGTTGCGTCAGAGCGAACAGTTAAGCAATTATAAGATAAAAAACAAAAACAGATTTAAAGGACAACGAAAGGAGACAAAGGGGCACGAAGGAATAAGCCACATTTCTTCATGCCCCGTTTTTTCCTTCAGTCTGCGGACAATGCTAAACACAACATGCAGAATAATTGGCGCCTCAATATTAAGAAAAGGACAATGTGAGGACAAAGAAGAAGAAAGAAAGTACAAAAGTAATGAAAAAATTGAAATTGAGATAAGAAAAGTAAAAGGAGAGAGTGAAATCAATAAATGAACAGTACTAACTCTTTCAGGAGCAGTATCATTCTTGATGCACCCAATAGTCTGGAAGGTTTCTGGCCTAGTCATGTTGACACATCGAACACCGGAGAAGCGGTGAACCGGGTCATCGTCAGGGATCTTGTTGGGAACGCACATGTAATCAGTCTTGCCTCTTTCGGCGCAGCAGTACGGTCGCCATGTTATGTAGTTTACTGTAAAGGTATTGTTGAGTTTAACGTCGTGTGGTTGAATTGGAATTGAAGATAACTTAAAATCTTTCTGAGCAAGACCTGTTACGATGTTTATTTCCATGTAATACAACATGCTCTTGTGATACATATATACGCAAATATCTACTTGTTGAGGTCAACTGTTGAGATGTCAAATCACATTTCCTTAGTTTCAAGAGTTCCTTATTCTGTGTGTGCTCATTAACTTCTTTGAAAAAACTCGATTTGGCATTTGAACTAAATACAGCCTAGTTGTACTCATTTAACTCATTTGAGGTCTTCTCAAGGTTCACATAAGCCTACTGTATCGTTTCAATAGCATGTACTTACCTAGTTATCTATCAAATAAAATATGCAATTAGGTAGTTTTAATTTAGCAAGGGAATATAATTAACCTAAAGAAAAGACAATATTAATTAAAACTACACTAGCAATTACTACTTATCACAAAAATACGAAAACTAGAAAAGAAAATAAAAAACAAAATTCACAAAACTGCGCTATCATGACCGCAGAATTTCTTACAGCTGTTATTTTTCATATGTAACTAAAAAAAATTAAAGTAGATACCTGTATCGTGTAAGGACACAACATCAGCAGACATGAAGACAAAGAAGTGAATAGCCAGTGTCGTAAATATCGGACTAGGCACACGCCCCACTGAAACGAGACGAGTCCTGAGATACCTTGCGAGCGGCATCTCATTGCCAGATGCTGTTTTCTTCGGCTCCCAATCTAGAAAACAAATATTGATGAATAAATTATTAATGGTACGTGAAAATACTGGCAAAAAAAGGAAGTAGAAAACGAAAATAATTACATGTTATGAATACCAGAAAGAGTAGACGTAGTAGAGAATGGAAGTAGAAAACGGGTTGCGTCGACCCTAAGTAAATGGGAACAGTAGAACATTGGATGAAGCAAAAAATAATGTACCAGTGTTCTTCTGCTTTTATATAAATGGGAAATCATAAATGACTTCTTCCGCTCTGGGTGGAGCGGAAGGGAGTGTCAGACTCTTACTGACTAAAACCCATCCGTGTTCCTCCAAATGCCCTTTGCGTTCCAGGGCCGCGGTGACTCTTTCGAACAAATTCCGCAACCCTGGCAGGAGTGTTCCTCTGCTTGTACCATTCAATTTGCAGAAATGTAATAATAATATAAATTTGTAATAGTGGAAAAATACAGGGTCAAGGATTATCTGCATAATTATTTAATTTCTGTTTAAAGCAAAAATTAAAGTTTAAGTCAATCTTTTATACAAAACGTGTACTGGTATTCGTTCCGGAGGATGTTGTTTTATGAATGTATTCGACTTAATGTATCAATTTCATGCTATAATTATTAGAGTATTCGTCGAAATTCCACATCTCACTTACTTTTATCATATACAGGCGGCAGTACCCTTGCAAAGGGGGTATGCGTGGCCCCCCTCGGAGGATGGTTGAGGTTGTTGCAGGAGCCATCCACTCTTCTGCCTTCTTTAGGATCACATGGTTCAATCTCATTTACACACCAGCTGCAGAAAACAAATATAATTTTTGGTTTAGGTACTTTGAAACTTGACTTTCTTTTTAAAAGTCTTTCCCCGATTTCTAAATAGTTTGACACGAACCCTGTCTTTCGTTAAGATGACAACATAAATGACATTAAATTATGATATAAAATAAACAAAAAACCAAAGGCTTTTTTTAATTATATTCTAATGAACAAAAACTTGTTAAAGAAAATCGAAACTATGACAAAGGTTTTTCACATTATTTTTCATTTTCAAAAGTACATCATTAAAAAGTAAACTCACAAGGTAGTATTGGCTTTATCATGTCTTCTGACTTCTTCTCTAGTAATCTCCGTCCCATAATAAGAATCATAAAAAATGGCGCCCCTCACACTACACAACACCGAAACTAAATAAATTAAAATCAACATTTTACATGTCCGGTCTCATTGGAGTACAAAACAAAAATACAAAGAATAAACGTAAGTTAATTAAGTCTAAGTACTGCTGACTGGTTTGATTAACCGACTTCTTTTAACATTGTTAATATTAAAGATAAGTTGAACGCTTAGCAAGGACATTTGGAAGGGAGTAAACGGAAGTTAGGTAGTACAGTTAACTGAATAGATAAGTAGCTGGCTGTTAACTTTATCTGCTATGTAATCCACTTTACTCATAATGCTTCCACTTTAAATACTGATTAGCATACTTCGTTCGAATTAGAGTAGCAGAAACCTCGACGTAGATTGACAGAGAATGCTTAGGGGCAGTACCTACCAGCCTACGCATTCTGACTTCATATTTTTGATAGACAATTTGAATTACCGCAATCTATGTCCAGCAGTGGATGTTTGACTGAAATGATCGGTTAGTCTGGAAGCCGACTTCCTATATCCTTTCACGTCACAAAAAAAAAAATCATATCGGATCATAAATGACGGAGTTATAAAAAATACAACCGAATTGAATACCTCCTTATTTTTTTGAAGTCGGTTAATAATATTGCATTTCCTTCAACAGAATGAAAATTGACGTAACAGTCATATATTTTTTGGAAACAGTTCGATAATGTTTTAATTTTATGTCTTTTTGAACCGGAACTTGACAAGATTGTGCAATGGGCGTCTTTATCTGAAACAATGTATTTTTTTTTTTAGTAATTTAAGTATAAGGGAAATGCTTTTTTTTTTTTTTAAGGATGGGAAATCATCAAATGACTTCTTCCGCTCTGGGCGGAGCGGAAGGGCGTGTCAGACTCTTACTGACTAAAACCCATCCGTGTTCCTTCTATGTAAAGCCCTTTGCGTTCCAGGGCCGCGGTGACTCTTTCGAACAAATTCCGCAACCCTGGCAGGCTCTGGCCCTAGCGGGCCCCGTCTTTTATGCTGACATCTCTTTGAGGCGCGCGTGAAACACAACGCGCCATCGACCCGGGCCTGGTGGTGATCGGACGGCGAGCCACCCAATGCTCGCCGTCCGCAGGCCCGCGCCTACGGTGGCCGGGGATCGCCCTGCGACTCCCGACGCCCGGGGCGTCTTCTCCTGTAGCAGCCGTCGGGTCCTGGGGCGGTATTTTTGGCCTTTAGCCTGTTTACCGCCACTCTCAGGTCTACCTCAGTCACCTCCGGAGCGTTGTGATCGTCGTCACCGTCGTCGGTGTGGTCCGCATCGGGCACCGCAGGTGGCGGAGCCATAGGCGGGGGAGTATGCTCCCCTCGCGACGGGAACAGAGCGCTCACCACATCCTCCACCAGCTGGGGCCGGAGACTCTGCGTCAACGGGGGGGCCCAGGTGCGGAGTTNACGGTGGCCGGGGATCGCACTGCGACTCCTGACGCCCGGGGCGTCTTCTCCTGTAGCGGCGGTTGGGGCGAAGGCCTTGCCTTTCCCTCGCGCGGCCCGTCTCCTCCTTGGCTAGCATTACTGCTTCGCAGAAGGACGTGACCGCTTCCCAAATAAGGGAAATGCTGCGTTCAAGAAATTGCCATTTCAGTTCACAAAAAAAATAATGTAATCAGTAACCTAATGGCATAAAATATTTTGTGTCACGAATAGGGAAGATTGTATTTCTTTGCTTTATTTGATTGGAAAATTAGTCTGCTCGACATACATTGTATATTAATCATAATGCCATTGAATCAGTGAGTGGCGGAATTAACCAGCAGGATTTTATTATAACTAGGTTAAGATGAGTATCCATTGACTTGCTTGCACATTCTTCTCCGTAGGAAGTATGTGCAAGTTCGTTCATTTATTCATATCCTTTATCTTCATTCCATTAACCTTATTTATAAAAGTTACAATAGCTTCATATTTCAGACTAACTGACTGACAGCTTATAATTTAAAAAGTCCTGTTTAGTTTGGTCGAAATAAGTGATTTATGAGTTGTGAACTTTCTCATAAAATTACTCAGTAGGTTCTCCTGTTTTGGCTGTTATAATTCAGTATCTGCGCTTTTTTTAAACTTAAAACTTCTTTCAAACAAAAATCATGGAGCTCGCGTCATCGTCACCGAACGCTTTCCAAATTCTAAAATAATAATCTAATAGCTCGACGATACAATTCACAAGTTACTTAGTTTTCACTTATATCGGCAGTCCCCAAAGACAGCCCCGCATGTTTTTTGAGCATATATTTTTCTTTGTTGCGTAATAATCCAGCCATCCATCCAATTCATCCGACCATTGCGTGTGTGGAGATACTTTATTAAAAATTACGCATGAGGTGTATGACCTTGATAGATTCAGTGCTAAAAGAACAATAATGTTGCATCAGACATAACTAGGTTCATATCAATTGATGCTAGATTAATTTATAGAAACCAAAGAAAAAAGAAATCTATCAGCGATAAGGGTTGTTTAACAGTCCAATATGCATGGGGGTGCTACTGAAATGTCATATAAGTATTAATTGTAAACATTCATCATATCAGCCGAAAGACGTCCACTGCTGGACATAGGCCTCCCCAAGTGTCGCCACAACAACCGTTCCTGTGCGTCTCGAATCCATCGGCTTCCCGCGACCCTCACCAGGTCATCGGTCCGCCTTGTGGGAGGCCTTCCAACGCGGCAACACTGCGTCTTCCGGTACGCGGTCGCCACTCCAGAACTTTTCGGCCCCATCGACCATCTGTTCTGCGAGCAATGCCCACTGCCACTTCAGTTTGGCAATCTTTCGGGCTGTGTCGGTAAGGTTGATTCTCTTGCGGATATCGTCATTCCTGATTCGATCACGCAAGGAAAAGCCTTCTGATGAAACATTACACTATTGCAAATAATTATTTTTTTCGCCCTGAATATCCTTTTCAAAAGGATATTTTTCTTGGATATCATTTCAAAGTGATATTTATTCTTTTTTTTTTGGACAAATGTCGATTTATGTTCAAAAATATTAGTAAAAAGTCTGAGAAAGGTTTTGAGCGGAAAAAAATGAAAAGCCTGAAAATGGAAGTTTTTTTCTTTGGGTGTTTTCCCAAGATTTAGACAGGACTTGTCGGGACAACTATTTATGAATAAAACATAATAGTACTCTTAATAACTTATACTAAAGTCACGGAACCACTGTGCACGACTACAATCAGATTTCTTAGCCTTTGTAAGCAAGGTCTGTCAGAATGAAGGAACAAGGTCAAACGGATGCAAACTACGTAAGTAAATATGACATAATCGCAACTACATTAATACTATGTTTATACTTGTGTACATTGACATTAGTGATTTATTATCAACAATCAAAACCAAAAGTCATTTATTCAAATTAGGCTGAGTGCCAGCACTTTTTGAACGTCAAAGTTCTACATAAAGACAGTCCCCAAAAACGCCCGCCCGTCACCACTTCCTAGTGTTTTAGCTGGGAAGAAGAAGTGGCGCAACAAACTCCCCAGCAGCACATCTGTCTGTTGAGTTATAAGAACTATCATTTTATACAAAGGTATGTAAGTAGTCAGTATTCTCGACATAATCGCAATTACATTAATACTATGTTTGTAGTTGTTATAACATTGACATTAGTGATTTATTGCTTTCATCAGGTTCCATATTGCATATTTTACTAATCGTTTGTGAACTAACGATTCGTTTCTAGCTCACACTAATTTTGTTGTAGCTAGTGAAATTGGATGGACATCCATTAATAAGTTATAAAAATCGGCCAAGTGCATGTCCGGCCACGCGCAGTTTAGGGTTCAGTAGTTGCACGTCACAGTTGCCGACTTAGAATGGTGCTTTTGTTTTGTTCTTTGAATTTATATTTACCGCCTATTCTACGTAACTAACTTCTTAATCTAACTAATCTTCAATGGAAAATAATTTTCTATTACTCATTAACTTGTAAAACCTACTTAGCTTTGATAGTTTTCCTCTTATATTCGTAATATATGCTACTATAGTAGGCGCCAGATAAATGTGGAATAAAGTATATTGACCTTTCCCTAATAACTGTTCATAGGTACCTGAACAATTAAATATGAATCGTTTTTCATTATTAGACAATGTTAAGGATCACGAGAGATGATGATTCGGGACAGCTTTGTGTCATTAATTCCGTTTTTCAAATTAAAAATGTCAATAATTGTAGGTGGGTCAATGACCGTTATTCCACGATTATCTGGCGCCTACTATACCATGTTTTTTTTTTTTTGTATACCCATACCAAATTACATCTTTTTAGTGCTAAGGGCCTCTGAGCTGAACCGCGGATAGGCAGACAGACAGACGCACATGGCGAAACTATAAGGGTTCCTTGTTGACTACGGAACCCTAAAAAGAAGAAATCGTAGTTTGTAAAGAATAGAGTAGAATACTCTTTATATAATACGTATGTTTATTTTAACAAAAAAAAACCCACAGTCTGGGTTAACAGTAATAAAATTGTTTATTCAAAGCTCAAGGTTTTCTCAAAAATCATATAAAAATTGAAAAAAAACCATTTGAATGTTAATTAGGAAACTTAAGTATAAAATAAATTACTAACCTATTTTTTTTTTTCTAATGCAGTTATTTTATTAACACTTAAATGACCGACACAAGATTGAGTAAATAGATAAATGTAACAATAATATTTATTTAATAAAATTTGCGCGTAAGGTTTGAATCTTATTATTGTTATGGTTTATTATATTTCAGTGCATTCACTTTTTATTAGATGTTTTATCATAAACATAACATACCACCACGCCAGTGTTCCCTGAATGGTTAGGCAGAGGTTATCTTAATAATAATAATAATTTATCTCGCAGTATATGGTACATTTAGATCTTACATTAAACATTGTTTCACATATACTACCATTGCTGATGTAGACATTATAAGATTATATGAAGTTATGAAATTTATAATTTGCACTTAATGGTTTACTACTGGCTAATTGGTTGTACTTAATGGTAGATCCACATTTCACCATAACGTTACGATAAAGACATATTTAGAAGGCATTCCTATTCCCTTCAACTGAGCATAAAGACGAATCCAGACTCCAGGCTTCTGCTAAGAACTTCCATAATGGAAAAACCCGATAAGATTTTGCGTGGCCCGGGAATCAAATCCAGGATCACATCATAAACGGTAGCAACGAGATAGTCTTACTTTATTGATTTGGAAAACAAAAGCGATCTCCCATCATCCTCAATTTTCAAGAAGTTTCCTTCAAGCGATAATTGCAAAGTTTCTGAGATAAATGTTTCTCATCGTCGTTAATAATTTACGCATTAAACTTCGCCATTTGTGTTCCACTTAATAATAATTTTAATTTATTATTCTCATTATTTAAGGTCTTGATGATCACTCTGTCTTTTGGATTTGCTTTAAATTGAAGTTCATGTTGAGAGTCTGATGTTGGATATTATTTTAATCAGTCATTTTGTTTCACGAGTAAGTTATTGGAGCACACTAGGACTTGTAATAATAATAAAAATAATAATCTTTATTGTTCAGAAAAATACATGATTAAATCAGATAAATCACTGGTCTCCACACTAGGATTCCCTGTGTCGTGGAGGCCAGTAGTAGTGTTGTAAATGTGGATTGGTCAAATAATCTACACACAAAGAATCGATCCAAGCCAAGGTAATTAATCTGCCTAATCACAACCGAATTTATACGAATGCTTCATTTGTTTTGTTTTATCAGTTAAATGGTTTGTCCTTAGCTAAGTACCGTGGTTCAGTATTTGGGTGTGCGTTTCGTAGTGCACGCAATGTTAATTTTTACGTAGTTCAAAAAGTGTGTCATGGAAAAACACTGGTCGTTTGAGATGTTTTAGTACCAATGAATTATTTTATGCACCTGCGAAAAAATTCATCATATTGTCCTTTTTTTAAGGATGCCAAATCATTAAATGACTTCTTCCGCTCTGGGTGGAGCGGAAGGGCGTGTCAGACTCTTACTGTCTTAAACCCATCCGTGTTTCATCTAAAGCCCTTTGCGTTCCAGGGCCGCGGTGACTCTTTCGAACAACCCTGGCAGGATCATATCGACCTACGATATGATTATTTTTTTCCTAGGTGCATACGATTATAAAACCAAGTGGTTTTAAACATCAGCTTCTACTAGTGACTTCATATCATGATAAAAGTATTCTGTGTAAATTCAAGTTATAAGTCTTCTGTTATACGTCCTATTTGCAGTATTGAGACGCCACTGAAAAATATACATATATTGTGGTTACCCACCCACAAACTGATCGTGGCCACCATCTTACCCCGAAGATTGCTAGCACTCTGTAGCTATTTCTAGTAATTTTAACACTACATTAATTAATGTGAATAAGTGTGAAATAATGATAGTAAGACCATTTTTAACAGTTTTATTCTATTTATAACAAACAAAAACAGCTTCCGTAATATTCATTGCATTCGACAACCGCTTTAAGGCCATATAAAATTAAACGTGTACTTGATATTAAAAAACTGATATGTGGCTGATTCATGAACATAAAATAAACAGCAAATAAGAAAATCCTTACGAAACTGCGGGGTAATTCGTAACAATAATTTCACACAGTTCATTTCGGTTTTTACGTTGTCAAGCAAAATAATTTTTGATCAGGAATTTCCTTCAGTTGTAAAAATTAGATTCAAAGTGTTATACATTTAGGGTGCTGGATATAAAATAAAACATCGCTAATAAGCAGTATCTCACAAGAGCCCAAAGAAAACAAAAACATAAGGCATGTTTCAAGTGGCCAAAACCACGCGCTTAACTTGTATAGCTGTTATTCATAAACTAGATCTCTTACAAGATAAAGAGCGTGTTTAAATGCCTAATTCCAGTAGTTTAGTAGTTTTAGTTTTAGTTTTTTAGTTTAGTTTAGTAGTTCCAAGGTTTTTTTATTCAGTTCGTTTGTCAAGGTTCACAGCCAATTCAATCGCTGGTTGTTATAACTACCTAAAAACCCACATTGTTTCTTAAATGGTCTTTATTGATAAGACAGACGTTGCCTTTTTCGAAGGAATCTATGGATGCGGTTGATTTCACGAAACTCAGTTAGAAAGCCTTATCAGCTCAAGGCGTACGTAGGTGAAGGTCAAATTAAAACAAGCATATAAAAAGGTCACACAGCAGACTTTGGAAGACCGCTATGCCACTTAACAGTAGAACTACATTCCCAAATCGCTTAAGACAATTTGTATACGAGCACAGACTATAACAAGGTAGCTCTGGTAAAATTCACCCAAGTTTCTGCCGGTCGATTCTGTGTTCATGTCGTGATCACGAGGTGAGCTGTCAATCCATACAATCAAGATGTCACGTGATAACGGAGTGAGCTGTCATTCCATTTTGATTATATGGATTGAAAGCTCGCCTCGTGATCACTTCACCCAAGCCTTTACTTCGACATGTTTACAGAATCGACTGGCTGGTCAAACACTTGGGGGAATTTTATATTAAAAAACAATTAATTAAATTGAATTTGACGACCAATGCTGATTACTACAATATACCTAAATAGAGTAAACGATATCATTAAACCTTTAACTCTCTTGTTTGTCGTTCCTTCACTGCTGAGATCGTGACCGCATACTTCTTCAAGTCACGCGGTCTTCTGCAGCGTGGACCTCCCGTATATGCGTTTTATGCTAACAGATAACTTAATCATCTACATAAAATACAATAAGTATGAATTAATTTGAAACTTTAATTT
>NDFZ01001985.1:0-15916 GCA_002192655.3 Mamestra configurata | reverse complement strand
ATAATGCGGCCTTTGAATTGCGGTGCGATATGCTCAAACAAATGTACAGTCAACAAAGCTATTTGGTATGCAAGCAGTTAACTTGCAATTAGTTTTAATAAACAATGTTGTGAGTGTGCTGAGTAGACAATTATTGCTGAGTAAACTGTTCGCTTCGGCGGGCTCCTTGAGACGCCTTCGAAATTTTCTTCCTTACTTTCTCTTCTTTACAATGTACTTTTTAACCCTTCTACTCCTTTTTATCTTAAAGACCGGTTTCAGTTTCTCTGTGACACACACTCTAGGTCCTTGAGATCATCGGAAAATCTTCAATTAAGNGCTCAGATATGTAGCAAAAATAATACACAATGAGAACCTCCGCCTTTTTTGGAAGTCGGTTAAAAAAGGGAAAAAGAGGTCTTTGTCGTGAAAATAGACAAGAAAATAGATTATTTTTAAAATTTGTGACGGCAACGCGGATGACGTTCTCGAGGAACACTTTAAGCACCTATTTGTGCAGACTATGACCATCATGGTCATAGTCTGCACAAATAGGTGCTTACAGTGTTAGTGATAGTGTGGAAAAATACAGCTATCGCTGCTATTTCACATAAACTGGTATTTAAGTTATCGTCAACGTCAAGGCATGAATCAGGTTGCTTGCATCCGGGGCCCATAGCATACAAGGATTTGAGTGCTGTATAATGCGGCCTTTGAATTGCGGTGCGATATGCTCAAACAAATGTACAGTCAACAAAGCTATTGGGTATGCAAGCAGTTAACTTGCAATTACTTTTAATAAACAATGTTGTGAGTGTGCTGAGTAGACAATTATTGTACACCACACTTCTAAGTACCTATGTATGTCATAAGCTTAAAAAGTTATAATGCACACATTAGAAATAAATATTGGCAGTGCAGTGGAAAAATAAATATTTTTGCCTGTATATCAAATAGCTTTATTGACTGCACCTACTTGAGGAGCTGAATGAGCTGACTTTCAAACCAGAAGGCCTAGGCTTTCATATCAAAGTGAGATTCGATAATTCCAAAATGCATGATAATTGGCATGCTCTACCGAAATGTGACTTGGTCAGTCCTATATAATGGACTTTTGACAATCACTTAAATAGTCAATGCCGATTTGCCTTAGTTAGTTTAAATGAATGATATTATATTTAGAAAAAAAAAAAAGTATGTACCGAAGTCTAACGATTTTTTAAATTAACGCCCTCCGGACCCGAATGGATTGACAGTTCTAAAGAATTAATTTCGAAATGTTCACAGTTGGATTGACGGTAATTGATTTGTGGGTATTTCCGAGTAGTTCCAATAATTGGTAATAAGATATTCTTTTGTTTTTGGTTTGAAATTTTATCGCTGTGAGAGTTAGTTAATGGAGATAATTTTCAATATTCCTGTAAATAGTAGCTACTATTTACCACTGTTGGGGTTACCACTTTAGCATTTTCTACTGGTCAATTTTGTTATTTATTTTTTTTAAATTTATAAATGTTATCTGTAGCCAACAAAAGTTTCAAATCAAATATCAAATGTTTATTATCAAATTTTGATAATTTTCTACTTGTATGAGTACATCCATACAGGTAGAGGTTTAATAAAGAGAAACAATTGGGTAATTTCCTAAATAGAAAAATAAAATAAAAATATATTTAGTCCATCCGTTACATTTTCAAAAAATATTGGACACTTATATTTTGCATTTCAAATCTATAAACATATAAAGATAAAGCACATCAAAGTTCAAGGGTGCGGGCTGGTGACATCACGTTTGAGTAAAAATGTACTAAAATGTAACGTCACACTTGTTTTTAACGCACTAGCGTATTCTTTTTTATTTACGTGAAAAAATAAAAAAATGCATGTCCAATATTTTGTGGAAATCTGTCCGAAGGACTAATTATATTTTTTTAAGGAAAGTACCCAATCATGGGCCCTGCCAGGCACAACAAGATTTTAAATGATTGGAAAAGAAGAAAAGCGCTAAATAATGTTCCTTATTACTCAATAAGATTTTAAATTATTTCCTACAAAAATAGACAACACATTTCAACTGGTAAATATTGCGTTGTAAAAATAAATTTTGATAAAAAAGTACAAAACATCTTACTCTGAAATACAACATCAAAAATTCAAATTCAGCAAATTACTTTAACTTGGCTGCAAAAGTCTTGGCACAACCCATTTCTACACTTAATCTGCACATAAAAAAACTAAGGTAGGTACTACACTATATTTTAATATGCATTATACTTCGTTGTAACGATATTACTAGAAAATAAAACCGATGGCAGTCAAGTGAACTAATGCTGTAATTTGTACTCTTGGCTTCGTACATTAAGCAGGCAATGAATACGAAACTATATGTATTGCTTGCTGAGTTCCTTTTAGATTGCTGAAACTTTCAGGGTAATAGGGAATTGTTATTGAGAGTCAATGGCTGAGGCAAGTGTGGATTGCTCAATTGAGTAAATTAGGTGACTAATTTTGTTGCAGACCCTTTGCAAAACCCAACGCTCATCTTATGATTAATTCTGGGGAAATATTTAAACGTCGAAAATTAAAATACCTACGGGTAAAATATCAATGTTTAAAACATCAAAAACATAAATAAATGGTTCCCCATCTATAGATATAATATTACATGGCATACTTTGGTTTATCCTAATTATATTAACATTTTTTATAATATAATATATCCTGGGACAACTCACACACGGTCATCCGATCCCAAACTAGGCAGAGCCTGTACTATGGCAACCAGACCACTGATAAATATACTTATATATTTCTAAATACATACATATTATACACAAATTACACCCAGACATAGAACAAATGATCATGCTCATCACACAAAGATTTGTCCTGGGTGGGAATCGAACCCACGACCTCCGGTTAAGCAGTCAGGGTCACTAACCACTCGACCAACAGGCCAGTCAAAACATTATTTACGCATAACAGCTTTCGCATAATTTCTCTAATCATAATAATATTGAAGCATAAAATTCTAAAGAATAAATTTATTTATACCTATTGATATTAAAACATAATTTTATAGGCATAACAAATACGCATAACTATTAACTCCTAAAATGTTAGACACTAATACACATTTTTATACAACACTTATAATTTAATTTTTAATTTCTTCTTTATAATTTATTATAATACATATTTTTATACATTAGCCCTCGATTTCATATGCGCATATCCTATTTTTCCCAATTTTCGGATGAATTAGACACCTAAACTGTCCTCATGAATAGCCCTATCAACCCAAAGTACCCTACAGGTTTTGGGTCAAAAACCTATATTAATATGGTAGTTCCCGTTGCACGAAATGGCAAAAAGCAAGGTCTTATAGCACAAATAAAGGAACAATTAAAAAAAAAAATATTTGCATATACGGCTAATACTTTCTTCATCCATAACGTCCATTTTATTGCATATAAATGCAAGCACCTCATTTGTAACAACATTGCATGAATTACATTTAACCACGTTAGAAGCCATTTTCAAGGACACGACACTACCGATCGGCAAGCGCGCGCGTCGCGACCTGCCTGATAATGATACCAATTTTATTATTACCGGAATAGGTAATTATACCGCCATAATCAAATTATGGCACGAGTTCGACTCGCACTTGACCGGTTTTATCATTTAGGTATAATTATGACTATCGACATTTGTAATCATTCGATATTTTAGTCACTCGGCATTTCAATCTTAGACATTTTAAGCATAAAATTTAAAAATCGATTGTTTCTAAATATCGAAAATTGTTATACCTAATATAACAATTTTCGATATTTCGATACAATCGATTTTTAAATTTTCGATGTTTTGAACATTGACATTTTACTCGTAGGTAGGTATTTTATTTTTCGACGTTCAAATATGTACCCTTTTCTACTTACGCTTGCCAAAGTCAAATAATTATCCGTTTATGCCGCCTACTTTGTAACAGAGAAAACCAGCGGTTGTCCGCTAGAATCTCTATGAAATTTCCCACAAGACTTCTTCGGTATTGAAAGTGAGCACTGGGGAATAATTTTTAGAAAGACACTAAGGGAGACATTAAGGGTTCCGTACTATTATCCGGTAAAATATCATTATTGTTGAAAAAAGTTTTCATTTTATTAGGTTTTGTTATCGCAGCAATAGAAACACCTACCCAAAATAGTGTACGGTTCGTGAGATATATCGCGTTAACTGACAGATGGATGGCCGAACTGCGGAGGCTTTTTTTAGAAGGTTCCGTCGGTTACCAATCAGGGACAGAGCATTAAAAATGAACCCCTAAAGGAAGGAGAGACTTTGAATGGGAGTTTTGTACATGGAAATGGATGGTTAATTTTTGCCCATGTGGAATCCCATCATGCACATAACTTGTTTTAAATGGATGTTAGAGGTAGTTTAAAAGTGGCACCTGTGACGAACATTTTGAAAGGGAGCCGCTTGTCTTGGTACGGTCATGTGAAGAGGATGAATGAAACGCATGTTACTAATAGAGTTATGAATATAAATGTGGATGGATTGGGAGGGAGAGGGAGGGAGAGGGAGGCCAAAGAAAAGATGGGTGGATTGTGTGAGGAACGATATGAAAGAAAAGGGAGTTAGTGATTGTGTGACGGCTGACAGGACAGAATGGAAGAAAAAGACGTGTTGTGCCAACCCCAAGTAACATGGGATTAGGGCAAGAAGATGATGTTAGGTAGAAACACATAAATATAATACATAATTACAGTTTCAATTTGTGGTTCTCTCTATATTTGATAAGAAGGTCTTTTACTCTGAGTAAGACAATCATAAGCACAATAATTAAATACAAATGTAATTATATTTGTTTCTGGATCAAAATAACAAAATGTAGGAGTAATTATGTGAAAGAGTCTGCTCTAGAAAGACATAAAAGTAATTAAGTGCTTACATCATTTTGTTCTGGATGTTAATTTTACTGTAGGACTTAATTTTGTGACTACAAATGAATGTCAATGACTTTGTTCAGTAATTTAATATTTAAAAGTTTGTGGTAAAGTAACTTAATATAATATTACGTTAATATTCCCTGAAGTGATAGGCAGCGGTGTATTGTATGTATTTTTAAGTCCCAATTGATTGTAGAAATTCTGGCAGCAGGGTTCGCCCGACAGAATTTCAACAATATGATGTACGCAGGAGATATTATTATTATAAGGTGCTATTACAACTGCACTATATATTCCTTTACTCTCAAAATCCGATGAGATGGCAATCGAACGACCGGAGTGCAATCAGGTGTAAGACCTATGGGTTTTACAAACTGTTAATGCATCTACTGAAAAAAACTTTGCTAGACCTGGGAATCCAACCTAGCGCCGCATGCTCAGCAGTCGCTTTGATCACGGAACCAACGGAACAGTCATTGAAATCCGAAGTAGTTGGCGAGACTATGACCAACAATAGAGCACTAATATCAACGCATGGCACCTATAACACTTTTCTTGCCCTAGAACCCAAGACCCAACGCTTAGCAGCACCGTTTTCAACCACAAGACCTACAAAGCAGTCTGAAGTAAAATATTACAATAGATTTGTCCAAACCCGTTCTATGCCACACAGGAGGGTTAGAGGAAGGACTAATGCTGTAATTTGGAGCACATTGCCGGCACCAAGTAATGAATACATTAGTCTAACGTCACAGTCCATTTTAGGCTGTGCGCAGACCGAGTCAAGACTGTAGACTGGCTGTCGTACAAAACTGTTTTATTTTAGAATGATGTCATTATTCTGGCTACCACAAACAATTATCTGTTTTGACTCCAGTGACAAAATTATATTGGATATCGTGCGTGACATTTTGGAATCGCAATCGTTTTCGCTGTGTATGCGGTACTGCTCAATTTATTTCCACCAAGCCTGTTCCATCATCGCGATACCGGTTCGTGGTGGAGGACATTCCACACAAAGGTTCAGGACTTGGGGCACCTCGACTCGGACAGGTTATGTGAGACACTACTTTTTTTTTTTTAATTGTAAAGTTTATTATTTAATTGAAGGATAATTTTGTACTTCGATGTTTGGATCTTTCGATGTCACTTTTATAGATAATTAGGTTAAAAGTTTTGGGGATACTTTCATTGTGCGTAAAGATAAAGAGTGGAATTATCTGTCTGAGTGTTTCCTGAGAGCTACAAACTGGGGTATTTAAGTCTAGAGTGAACGTTGCGGAATTTGTTCGAAAGAGTCACCGCGGCCCTGAAACGCAAAGGGCTTTAGAAGGAACACGGATGGGTTTTATTCAGTAAGAGTCTGACACGCCCTTCTGCTCCACCCAGAGCGGAAAAAGTCATTTGATGATTTCCCATCCTTAAAAAAAAAAAAAAAAGTTTACAGTGAACGGGTTACCTCAAGGCAAATGCAAGTGCTCCATTATCGACCACATCATCGCTTTCCATCAGGTGAGATAGTTAAAACCGATATTGCACATACTGGTATTGTATTGTTTTTAAACTTGTTTCTGCAAAAAAAAATATAACTATTCTACCCGATACGGATACAAATGTTTTGACTCTAATGTGCGTACTGTCTTGAAGCTATACATAAGCCTACAGGCCCAGTTTCTTACTTAAGTACGTTAAAATTCAAGTCGCTTTATCATCTCAGCGACCAACAATGTTAAAATTTATGGAAATTAGAGGTGTTTTTAATAGATTGCGACTACGGACGAATGCGGACGTTTCGTGAAAATACGGGAATGCCTCTGGCATGCACGCATCTGCATAAACCAAGACGTTAACCATCGCTGTATGATAAAAAAGGCATGCACATGCAAACCTGCATAAAACCTTATTGAGTTTGAAAAATCAATACTGTTCAGTCAATGGCTTTCTAAATTCAGAATCAGGAACGTAAAACTTTCGATGCTTTATTTTAATGGTTATGTTCGACAAGTTTTGATGTTAGAGTCTGATAAATTCTTTACTTTGCTTTCACTCTTCGGAAACCGGGCGTAAGGCTTTTGAATTTACTGTGCACACTGTCGTAATGCTCTTTGCTTTGGTCCTACACTGAATGCTTTTCACCTTTAATGGACAAAAGAATGGGACTTTAGAATAATATAAATAACTAGGTAGGTACCTACTGCTTAAATCATTACCCCAAATGTAAAGGTGATTTACTTTATGTGTTTGCTTTGTAGATTTTGTGGAACTTGCAACAAGTTTGAACTAAACCTGTGACATGTTTGAGTAATTTCTGCAATTTCACAGGTTTACAAGTTTAATTTCATGTTCCAAAGTGGCATAATTTCATGTTTCAAAGCAGCATAATTTTGTGTTTCAAAGTAGCATCATTTTATGTTACACATTCCACAATATTAAAAAAAGATTTAAATGTGGCCAGTTCTTTAGGACGTGACAACGCCAACGTCTAAAAAATCGATGAATGCCGGCTGCACGCACGAAAAAGGATGACTGATTATAACGTTACGCTCATTGTCACGTTACGATCATTTCATTAATGTTTTGTTATGTAGTAGTCACGTTAAACTNTACTTTATGTGTTTGCTTTGTAGATTTTGTGGAACTTGCAACAAGTTTGAACTAAACCTGTGACATGTTTGAGTAATTTCTGCAATTTCACAGGTTTACAAGCTTAATTTCATGTTCCAAAGTGGCATAATTTTATGTTTCAAAGTAGCATAATTTTGTGTTTCAAAGTAGCATCATTTTATGTTACACATTCCACAATATTAAAAAAAGATTTAAATGTGGCCAGTTCTTTAGGACGTGACAACGCCAACGTCTAAAAAATCGATGAATGCCGGCTGCACGCACGAAAAAGGATGACTGATTATAACGTTACGCTCATTGTCACGTTACGATCATTTCATTAATGTTTTGTTATGAAGTAGTCACGTTAAACTATCGTCCGTAAACCGTAAAGTCGGTTTACGGACGATAGTTTAACGTGACCATTTTTTTTTGTTTTATTCCTCATTACGTGGTTTTTTAAATATAGCTTATCTATAAATCCATATATGTCAAACCTGTGCCAACTTCTGTAATAATTTTGTAGAGAGTAATTTAAATAAAATAAATAAAAAAAGCAACCATTGAAGTAAAGCAAAGAAAACTTTATCAACTTTGGTGCCACAGCTCTATTAGCCAATTATAACTGCGCAGTTCCATCTTGTGGCATTTGACGATTGTCGCCTTTCAGACACGGATAACTAATTAGAACTGGAAGACTAGAGGTAATAAGTTAGTTGCCAACTTTAGACAAGTCTTTTTCATAGACCACCGCCGTAATTATGGTTTATATTAATGTTATAAAGGACTATACCGATAAAATTGTTAATAATACTGTGAACGACTGTGAAAATTAAATGGCATGGCTTAAATATAAAGTTACATATCAAGTTATCATAAATCAAAATGGCTCGAAAAAAGACGGCAATATCAGACCGTAAACCAAAAAGCTCTTTAACTTCTTCCTGAACGTAAGTTTCATTGATTTGTCTCAATTCATAATTTACGAAAACTTGCTGATTGCTGACTTTACCTGGCAGATGAATTTGATTGCAAATTCGATTGATACTTGATGTCAACTGAGAGCGAAGTAAACATATAGTGCAACAAGATTATTTGGCCCGGTGGCTTTAATTTAAACTACCGAAATAACTGTCAAAATAGTTTTTTTTTTTTTTTTAAAAACGTTGCTCCACACTGGGAATTGCTCCTGTATCGTGGGTGCGTTTACAAACATACAAATTCACATACACAAACAGCCAGACCCGGAACAACTATCTGTAGGCCATAAAAATATTTGTTCCGTGCGGGAATCGAACCCGCGACACGCGCCGCAGCAGTCAATCGCTCAACCAATGCGCCAATCGTGTCGTCGATTGGATCAATCATGTTTGTTCACCGATAACGCCGCCATGACTGGGCCAGATAAGCTGCACCATGCTTTAACTGTCACACAAAAATAAATAGAAACGGTCGAATAAAAAAACGAATGAAAGCTGAAAGAACACTTTCAAAAATAGAAGCACAAAAACAAACAAATGTTTGCAAACAATTAAACTAATCGTCGCTTATCTCAGCTGATTAAATCCACACCAATTCCATCCAGCGACAACGCCTGACGATTGTCTAACTAATTAGAACTACTAGACGCTCCGAGACGCCCTTAATTAGGAAGACGGCGCTGATTTATCGCTATCGCTATCTTTATACAGACACGAGAGCGTAGGTTAAGTCACGCCTTTATTTTGCTTTGTTTTATTTAGAAGACTGTTTTCAGGCAGTAGTGTAAATATGTTTTCGAAACAAAGTAATTGTTAGGTTTTGTTGATTTATAGTACGGTTCTATGATAAACATGAAATTTAAAAAAAAATTGTTTCTCTGAAAAGTCGGTTTATGGACGATAGTTTAACATGAANAGCGTAGGTTAAGTCACGCCTTTATTTTGCTTTGTTTTATTTAGAAGACTGTTTTCAGGCAGTAGAGTAAATATTTTTTCGAAACAAAGCAATTGTTAGGTTTTGTTGATTTATAGTACGGTTCTATGAAAAACATGAAATTTAAAAAAAAAAAACTCTGAAAAGTCGGTTTATGGACGATAGTTTAACATGACAACGTCATAACAAAACATTGATGAAATGATTGCATACTTTTATGAATAAAATTGAATCGTGCAGCGCTCTCACTCCAATCGTAACGTTACAATGAGCGTAACGTTACAACGAGTCATCCTTTTTCGTGCGTGCAGCCGGCGTTCATCGATTTATTAGACATTGTCACGTCAAAATTGGTTGTCAGTAAAGTCTGTTTACGGACGATAGTTAAACGTGACAACGTCATAACAAAACATTGATGAAATAATCGTAATGTAACAATGAGCGTAACGTTACAATAAGTCATCCTTTTTCGTGCGTGCAGCCGGCGTTCATCGATTTATTAGACGTTGTCACGTCAAAAGTGGTAAACATGTTTCCGAGATGTGACTTTCTAATTAAAATATTATAATTTATATTTTGTAGTAGTTTGTGCAAAATATTAAAAACCTTTTAAAAATATTGCTGTGGGACATTTTTAGAAGGACATAGATATGGTAAAAAACGTGAATAAGGCAGCCACAAACATATAACTTCGATATTCGGCAATACCCTCATTATTACGATATATAAAACCCTTTAATTAGTCTTAGCGGGCTTTTTTTGGGCTATTCGACGCGCTTTTAATTCATACGCCACTAGTGCTTTTTTTTTCAAAAGGAGAACTGACAACGCTCCATCGACGCTTTTAAAAAATGACTTTTGCTTAGGCCGTCTAATACTCTATCACTAACATAACACTAGGCGCCTACCTACATACTATTGCACTTTTGAATTTTCACCTCAAGCCCAGAATTAAAAATCCTAAAATGCGCTTGCGTTTAGATGTCACCTTAGACTTAAGACTCTAGACAAAGTATAATTCTAGATATTAGTGAATGCGATTGTCGAAATGGCAAAATGTAAGGATCACGTGACGTTTTGACAATCGCCTTCGACACGCTTCCGCTGACAGAAAGTCACGTATCTTGAGCCACGGGTATGACTTTAAATTATTATCAATCTTAGAAGTTTCCAGAACTTACCAGTGAGTACATGCACCCTTGCAGTCGCTGACTGCGCGTTATCCGGCGCACATTGATACGTGCCAGCATCCGACGTCCTCGCCGACTGTACTAACAGTCTACTGCTACTGTGTATACCCTTCTCAGTAACTAGGGATATGCCGCCCCGCGTCGAGTCGAAGTTTATTGTCTGTTGAAGAAGAAAATGTATTAAAAGTCAAGGAGGTGGAGGAGGAAACAAGTGACAGGTGACAGTCGAACGGTAGCGGAGACATCCGAGTGGCAATGTTGCCGTCTAAGGGTGCGTTTGCACCAGAGAGGTGCGAGGTAGCTAAGAAGCGTGAGGATGCGTAACTGCGCTGTGAAACGGTGTGCAGATGACCGATGCGAGGATGTGCAGCAGACTCTTTTGAGTTTCTCACTTGCGCCCATCCCTATCAACATCCCTCGCACACATATTTCGCACACATCTCTCGCACACATTTCTCGCACACAGCTCGTACACATCGCTCGCACGCATTCCTTGCACACATCGCTCGCACACATCTTTCGCTTGTTTTGTACGTACAAGAAACTCGCGCCGGTAAGNCTCTTTTGAGTTTCTCACTTGCGCCCATCCCTATCAACATCCCTCGCACACATATTTCGCACACACCTCTCGCACACATCTTTCGCTTGTTTTGTACGTACAAGAAACTCGCGCCGCTAAGCCGTTTCCACCGGAGCTGCGAAGAGCGAGAGTAAGTAAATGAAGTGATTCTATTGGTTCTTAACAAACACATCCCTCGCTACGCATCCTCGCACATCTTTGTTGGAAACGCACCCTTATAGATCGACTAGCTTTTGCCAACGGCATCACTCGCGTCCAAAATTTATTTTCGGAAATGAGTAGGCCTTAACCATATCAAGGTGCCATATGTCTCCATTCCGACATTGGTAAAAATCGGTACAGAAATTTAGGCGTGCAAACGTAACAATAAAACTAACTCACTTTCGCATTTATAAACATTAGTTTCGATACGTAAAATATCAGTACCTATGTGTTTTAAAAATAGTTCTGTAATAAAAAATGTTTGTACGGCGCTTTGTGCCAAGTGAAGCTGTTGAAAATCTGCCAGTTTCAGTATATTACATTTTAGTTCTCTCTTTTTCTGAAACCTGCAAGACAGTTACTTGTAGGAATGATGCGTAATGCTTGGGCTACACTATCGCGCGAATATCCGTGTCGCGTTGTCGCGATTAGTTTACCTACTGACAGTGCCGGATAAGCATTCTAATCTTCGCGTTCTCGCGACAGTGGGGCCACGGCATTAGTGGCTTGTAAATGTCTATTTACAAACTAAAATTCTTGGTTATTAAAGCGAAAATAACTGGTATAAGTTAGTTTTGATAAATAATAATAATATTTTTTCTTAATTAAGGCACGTTCCAATTTTAAAATTACACAAACCTATATGTACTATTATTTGACAATTCTTCCAACACTAAAATACAATAATCATCAAATTAATCAGTTAATAATAAAAAAATAAGTCATAAAATTACAAAAACAAATTCATTCATTCATTAATTCATCAGTAAACAAAACTCATAAAACTACAAAAATACACTAGTATTCAATACACGAATAAAATCAATAGAAATAGTAAAAATCGTGTAGTATCAATATCCAATACGCAACTAATATAATTTCAATTTTACTATATTCTTCTGTAATTTGCTACTTTATAATTTCAGTAAGAAAAACTGTAGCTGCTATACATGAAAGTTGTATACGCCTAAATCTAAACCAAACCTAAGATTAAATTTATCCCAAACGTTCTTTCGTTCTATATTAAAATACATCGATTCTAGTGAGTAGGTATTACGAGAATACCAAAAGTTTTCATTTACTCCGAGATGAGCGAAGGTAAACGAAAGCACGGTGGTCAACATCTCCGCTACAAGGACGTGTTCAAGAGACATTTAAGCGCTTGCGCTATTGACCCACCCAGTTGGGAGAGGCTCGCTTCACATAGGTCGTCTTGGCGCACTACGGTTTACAACAGTGTTAAAATGTTCGAAAAAAAGCGACTTGAAACCATCAATGAAAAACGCCAAATACGTAAAGAGAGACCCAAGCCCTCATATAATTCCGCCTCTTTTAATTCCGCCAGTCAGCTGTATTTCCTTAGCTGTGATCGAGTATTTAAAACCAAATTCGGTCTAGCGAGTCATATTAAGGCACGCGCTAGGAAGTAGTGTCATGGAGTTGCCGTTGTCGAAATCGGCAAAGAGGACTATATACATATATTACGAGAATAAGAAATCAATTTCAAGATTACGATTACTCTCTCTAATTATTTTATCCTAGTTAATACTAGACTAAAATGTCAATAGATTGTGTGCAACCCCGGTTTCTGGAATAAAAATATCGGCCCGTCACAAATTATTCGCAAATCAAGTGATGCGAGTAGCTTTTGAAAACTATTTCAACCAATCACGGCTAGATAACGCGCGATTGGCAATTTATCACAATAATTTTCGTACGAAAAAATATATAAATGTTAATCAATAAATCAACCTCAGGCTTTATGTTTTGTAGTTTTGAAGTGGAACTGCAAAGCGCCGACTATGCAGGTCACTTGTAGTTGCGTAAGTATGTTTGATGAATGAGTGTTTTTTAGTCTTTCCCGACTGAACTGATTTAATAATAAAGCTTTAATATATAAAAGGGAGAGCAGCAGCTCGTATACTCGTATAAACAAAATTATTAGTTACATACAATAAACTTGAAAATTCTATTTGAAATTTTATTGAAGTGAAAACTTCTTTAACGGCGTTGTGCACTTGACATGGATAAAAACTGTTAAACTCGCGTCAGGACACGTGACCTGATCGGAAATTCGTAAGACGGAGGGAAAGTTCTGAAGTGTTAAATTTTTAATGTAATATAAATTGTCATGTTTGTGTACGACAGCGCAATAAATGAATACTGTATTTTACCACATATATGATAATACTTTTATACTGATAGTTAAAACAATTCGTGTGAAATTATTCCCTTACCATTGCAAAACATCAAAAATGCACAACGTTAATGTTCAAGTTTTCACTTCTGCCGGCACTCCCGGAGTGCAACCCGTTGTTTTTTTTTTAATTTATTACACGTACCACAGTATAGTCTATATAACTCAAAGGTTGACAGGTAAGGAATGCCTTGATGCATTAAGTCCNCCGGCACTCCCGGAGTGCAACCCGTTGTTTTTTTTTAAATTTATTACACGTACCACAGTATAGTCTAGGTATATAACTCAAAGGTTGACAGGTAAGGAATGCCTTGATGCATTATGTCTGCCCAAATACCACTATTGTAGTTAAGTACATAAAGTTTAAATAACTAAAATGTTAAAAATATCGCAGTTCAAGCTTTTACTGAACATTAATAAACCACCAATTCGCCAATACCACTGCGGAAGGACATTTTAATCAGGCTGGCGAACGTTAAACGCTTAAAGACCTATTTGCATGTTGAAACGCTGGCCGCTTTAGCATTTCTATGTGATTAGCTCGAAATTATTTCGAGTTTGAATTTATGTTGCCTTTCGAGATTGGTTTAAATTTCGAATCTTGTTGAATGACTTTGAAGATGGATTGGTTATTTTTGTAATGAAAAGAGTGATAGATTTATTTTTAGCATTTATTGATTAAAAAATTCAAAATTGTATAGTTATGATATTAGCGAGCATGTATAGACCATGTTGTGTTTATTTATGCAGTGTAAAATCAAGTATTGAAAAAAAATACAAGAGGCTAATGATCAACATTTCTGATTTTCTACCAAATGTGATATGAAATCTCTATTTGAGTAAACTTCGATAGCTTATTTATGTGTGGTCAACAAAGATCGATCCCAATGATTGCTAAACGATAACAAGAATTTTCTGGAACACTTTACTCGCAGACTTTAGATAAAAACAGTAATACAAAGATTTACATTTCCAAATAAATAATCAAGTTAGATCTGTTCAGATTATTATTTATCTTCGTAGAAATGATAATGATCTATCTTTTAACAAGTATCCTATTACTGTATATTTAAAAGTTTCCTTAATAATCGCGATAGAAATATGACAAAATTTTGCTGGATAAAAATATTGAACTTAACACCAGTTCACCGAGCAAAAATATGTGTACACTTCAAAAAAAGAAGCGGTTAAAGTTTGAAATAATCGAGCGTTCAATAATATTTACCGATTTTCTCCAACCACTAAAATACAGGTGTTAATACTGCTAGAAGAACTTCAGGGAATAATATCATATTCAGACGCAATAAAGACTTTAATCAGAGTAAGAAACTACGAGTCGAAGTTGAATGATGTTTACATTGTTCGTCCAAACTCTACTTGAGAGATCTTATAACATTTGCGACCGTACAGATGCCGAAAGATGCGGTCTATATTTTTTTTTTCATCAGTTAGTCAGTTACTTTCATGGCATTGAGAGGTTATGAAATATTTAGATTATCTATATCAATATAATAAAGTTGAAAAGTTTATTAATTTTTTTGAACGCGTTAATCAGTAGGTAGCTGCATCAATGCCGCCACATGAAAAACTCTAGTTCGATCCAGCCCGTCCCTAGCTGTCTTCCCCACAGCGACGCCCTAAGCAAGCTAATATTATATTAAGGCCACCACAGGCAAGCCAGGTTAAGCAGTCGACAACCTCATAGGTTGAACAGCGAGACGCCAAACACAAAAAAAAAACAGGAAAAACTAAGAAGTGAAATTTGTACGGCAACAAAAAGAACCGCAACGCCATCTATCCTGACGACGACGAACTACTATTGAAATCCTGCATCGCGCAAGTAAAGTTCTCCGTGCGATTTGAACATATACAACTGTCCGAATATCAACTATGGGGCAGATGCCCACCAGATAAAACAACCGTTTGATCGGAGGATCCTCCCATTTCAGTGGAGGTATGCGTGACTTTACTCTCTATACCGCGTACCTCTATAAATCTCTGAACTACCAGTCGGATTTGAAATAATCTTTGATTATATGAAAGGTGAAATTCTCACGGGAACGGGAAAAAATGGGATATGCGCGTACGAAGTCGCGGGCAAAAGCTAGTTTTAATAATAAAACCAGAACCAGTTTTGTATGAAATAATAAACCCTAACACTAGGTAAAGTTCCATTTTCTTTCAAATATCAGCTCCCCCTACTATGTTGCCGTGACTGAGAGATAGAGCTATACACAACGAATAGCACTTTCTCTTTTTCACAATAGAATCATGGAATTGGCACATATTTCAGGGG
>NDFZ01001984.1:0-15916 GCA_002192655.3 Mamestra configurata | reverse complement strand
AATAAAGAAAACGAATAATAAAATAAATCTACTAATCCAAATGCAATGAACAGAAAGTAAGTCAGTTGTAAAGCTTTTACTTTTCCTGTAATTGAAAACCCCGATAGATCTGCAAACATTGAATCTAAAAGCTCATAAATTTTACGGTCAGCCTCTGAATCCAAATTATTCCGGCAGGAAAAATCAAAGAGGAATTTAATGCGACCATAAATGGGGCTTTGTTGACGTTCCATTTTATCAGTAATCATAAAAATAGTTATACTTTTTACTAGGCGTAGTAAATTCGGAGATATTGTTCGTAGACTACACCGTTTTGGGCTCTCCGGTGTCAAGGTCATACTCGTAACGTTTCTTAACTTTACGGCTTTAGTAATAATAAAACTGTGACCAGAGGAGCGGGACTTGGGGTTTATGGTCTTCTTTAACATTGTTGCTTATCACTTCGAGGGTTCCGTTAAATATATAGGCCGAGGAAAATTATTTATGCCCGAGAAATATTTCGCCGAAGGAAGGACGTTTCATTTCCATAGTGCGAAGCGCGGTACTAAAATTCTTAATGCTGATTTGCAAGTCTTCCATCATTTTCTCAGTATCTTTGGCTTTCATTATTTCTAATGAGCTAATTTGTCAGTCTTCTTCAGTTATTATATTCTCTTTGATGATTCTTAGTTTTGCGAATGAAAAGCTCAGCTCATTTTAAACAGAATTTGAGTGTTTATGGTCCATTTTCTTTGAAATAAACTTCATCTCCCAAAGAATAAATTTCAGCTATCATATAAACGTCTAACAATATCGTTCGAAGCAAGTAGTGGCAATATAATCGTGGTCGTCACAGCCGTGACCCGCTAGTTTTTCTCTGCGTGAATATTTTATGAAGCACAGTGTAACGTAGGTTCAAGAGCCCTCCGCTCTCCGCTGCGAATGTTTTGGTTGAGTGCTTTTCCACGAGTTTACGATGCAATGCTCGTACGTCGGATATTCATGGACCTGGAGGGTTCATTTTTGGCTTGATGGAGAGCATGGTTGAATGACTCTTGTGGAGCAATCAGATCAGTTTCCAAGTTTTGAGTAGTTTGTGAAGCTCTTTGATAGTACGATCATGTTGCTATTTTATGTTTGAGCTATATCAACGGCAACATTTTTTTCAATAAATTGTCGATCAAGTCCTCGCTCTGTTTCTTCGAGAGCTAGATAAAAAAGGCATAAAACCTTGCAGTTATTGTTTCTAGATTTCTCAGAAATTGATCGGAAATAGTAGGTAATCAGTTTAGCTAGATTGCTAGATCTTAATTGTGTTTTCGAAACAAGTCTATTAGCGCTGATTAAGATTTCTCTATTCTTTTTTATTTTATTTTCATCACGTTTGTTGCGATTGTTTTAAGATTATTCATTAAACTTAAAACTTAGATCTATAACTAACTCTTCAGTCAGATAATGCTCGTGACAGCTTGTCAGAAGCAATGCATGCAACCAATTGAACGTAACGTTGTGTGTTGTGGGCATATACATTTGAGTATTTGGCATACTGCTTGGCCCGGACGTCCAGCAGATATTATCAATATCTGCTTTATCCTCCATTCTTTGTGTAATAAAGTAATAGTGGAAACTAATTTACACCTATCCAATATTTTAANGTGTTGTGGGCATATACATTTGAGTATTTGGCATACTGCTTGGCCCGGACGTCCAGCAGATATTATCAATATCTGCTTTATCCTCCATTCTTTGTGTAATAAAGTAATAGTGGAAACTAATTTACACCTATCCAATATTTTAATGATGTGTAGTAACTTGAAAAATGGCTAGGAGTCAGCCATTTTTCCGAAAACCGAAAGGACTTCTCCCTTTGCAAGTTGCAAAGGGAGATGNAATGATGTGTAGTAACTTGAAAAATGGCTAGGAGTCAGCCATTTTTCCGAAAACCGAAAGGACTTATAATAAGGACTTAAAATATTTCCCCGCAGTAAGAAAAAACAGTCCCCAGTTCATCGAAATAGGAAAAAATGTCTGTAATTTTAGTATTTTTTTTCTTTCTGCTCTTTTATATCTAGTTTAATCCGCTGTATTGTGGTGTTTTCGATGGATTTCGACTATCAAAGTAGATAGTCTTTTCTCATAGATTTTATACAACGTGTAACAGAATAAACGCAATACCTCTTACAGGATGATTGTACTCATCATTATGAACAACTTTTTACCATGGGACCAACACTGAAATCGCGAAAAAAGTATAATGACCCTTTCCCTCTTACCCTCTTGGTATTGCGTTTATTTTGTTACACGTTGTAGATGTAGATATGTTCATTTATTTCAAACAAATATTTTAGCGTCTCTCCCCGTGCTATCCGCCTGCGCGTGGGCAGTACTCGCCGCGACTCCAGCGGCAGGATAGTTCGTGTCTCCAACATCACGGTGCACCCTCAGTACGGACGGCCTCAGTTCGACAACGACATAGCCGCGCTGAGGCTGGCCAGGCCTCTGAACTTTAATGAAAACATACGGGCTATCAGACTGCCGCAGAGGGGACAGGCAGTTCCACTTGTGAGGTTAACTGTGACTGGCTGGGGGCTTACTGCTGTGAGTATGAGAAACAATATATTTAAATGTGCAGTAGTAATCCTATTGACGGTCGGGAGGATTCTTCTGAAAAAACAACTCGCGGATCTTAGGACCAAATGAAATTTTAAAAAAGTTTTTGGAACCTATCCTGTTGTATTTCTATTCTAAGTCAATTTTGTTTTTCTAAACCATTATCAGTTTTACATCAATCCATTGCTTAGTCTTGTACTGGTCGACAGTTATGCGGAAAAATATTTCGATAATATCTTTTAGTTTGTAGTCAGTTTTTTTTTAAATTTATAAGATATTTTACAAGAACTGTTTTGACACGATGCATCCTTCATCCTTCTTTATCCTACAGGTAGGAGGACGTAGAATACCACGCATCATGATGGAGGCAAACGTGCCGGTAGTACCACACTGGCTCTGTCGACTG
The DNA here is from genome assembly GCA_002192655.3 of Mamestra configurata. Lineage (NCBI taxonomy): Eukaryota > Metazoa > Arthropoda > Insecta > Lepidoptera > Noctuidae > Mamestra > Mamestra configurata. Next base: position 12,921 of record NDFZ01001984.1, on the reverse strand, counting down.
TCGTATGGGGATTCGTTGACCAACCACATGTTCTGTGGGGGGCATTTCCTCATCGGAGGAGTGTCGTCTTGTCAGGTGAGTAGTGAGACTACAGGAACTAAACACATGTGCATAATCTAATTTTGTAAGAATATAAAATTGTATTGGTCGGCCATTGGTTTAATACAGTGCCGGATTAAGCCAGTGCGGGACCTGTAGCAAATTTTGCTGAGGGGCCCCCAAAAATTGGATTCATTAGGATTCATTATCCCATTAGATTAATTGAATACCAGGAGATGAATCTCTTGCTAAAAATAAATTGTATTCACCGTGAACATCTTTTAACTCAGAGAGTCGTCAGATTTGGGCCTTCCATTTCTTCGTCAAGTTTGCCTTTTTGAGTATGGACCGGACCCGGGGCTTATTTGCGCGAAGTATGAGCCATACCATTAATTAGTAAACAAAATCAAAGACATACAGATTGGGAAATATGCGTCACATCTCCGCAAAAAGGCTATAGCTCAGTATGGTAGGAATAAAAACTCGTGTGTGAGACAGAGCCATATAATGGCGCTGATTTTCAGCGACATATTTTTGTAAATTCAAGCGCGAGGCCCCCCAATGCGAGGGGCCCGTAGCATTTGCTACTTTTGCTATATGGCTAATCCGGCACGGTTTTAATATTTTTGGAACAGGGTTCGATAGCAAAAATAGAAAAAAATAATTGAGGCGAATGTTGGACGCGAATGCGTCTGTTGATTGTTTTAACGATTAGGGTGACCACGTCTATTCGCCCTTTGAACACACCGCCATACGAGATAGTTGATATAATCAGTGCGAATTTCTGGTATTCTACATTTTTTGTTGGATTCGTCTCAGTTTGACCATAACTTAAAGCGGAAGCAATCGGAGAAAGAAATGTGTCTAATATTAAAGAAAATTATCGAACTAACTAATCTATATTACTTTCAGGGTGATTCCGGAGGTCCTGCGGTGTTCCGCGACACAGCATTCGGCGTCGTATCGTTCGCCAGAGGATGCGCATTACCGCTCTCGCCCACCGTCTTCACCAACATAGCCTCACTCAGAAGTTGGATCACAGATAACACCGGAGTCTAACCCAAATTCAACCCTATCATCAACCATGTAGATTTAAAATGCAGCGATACTGTGATAGATAAATGTATGTATGTAAAATCCAGCAGAGCTTAAGTTATTCTGGTTACTTAGTGCTCGCGGTATCCTGGCTTGGAGCCAGCGTTTCGATTACTAGGAAATATGGTTTTTGTAATTTTGTTTTGGTGATTAAGTTTGTTTACTGTAGCACTGAAGCTTTTTTGTTCTTGTTCTAAGTTTTCATTGTCTTGTTATTTTTTCCTTTATATTAGGGACGAGCATCATAGTTCGTAGAACCTATTTGTATAGTTCAGCTACGTCATCGTATGTTAAGTAAAATTGGTCATAATGGACCTAATTTCTACAGATTCAAGACTCAAGCTCTGCCTAGACTGTAATAAGTGTTACGTTTTATTTATTTTTGTAAAGACAGTTTTATAATAAAGTTTTTATACATAATGTTGTTTTATTTGTTATTTTGTTGGGTTGCTGGTGACAATAAAAGGCCCCGTTGATGTTTGGTCATACATTAATTAACAGTGGTAACTATGGTACTGTTCCAGATAATTTATAATATGGCAACCCTAAGTGAGGAGTGAAAGGGACTGCGTGGCTATCGCCTCTCAAACCTTACTAGCTGGCTAATTCCTTAAGACCGCTAGGCTATCGAACTAATTTTCCGGTCAGTTGAAATGCAGGAAATAAAATACCCTTTGTAGATCAATATTTATTAAATAAACCTCCCATTGATTCCTAAGAAATTAGCTAGTACAACTTGCATATGCAAGAAGCAGTGAAAATAGAAGTCATAGAAGGAAACCTCAAAATGCTAGGTTTGAAGCTTTGTCTTCATTCTGAAACGGAACTTAACCCTCTCATTTCGTTTCCAGGTTTACGAGATGTTCTTAATCGGGTACCAATTCAAGGTGCTGTCCCCGATCTTCACGATCCACTGGGGGCTGCAAGCCAGAAGGAACCGCCCCCTCTGGCGGGAGAAACAGAACGAGAAGAACAGGAAACATTTCGAAACTTTCAAGAGGGAGCTATTTGCGAGGTACAGAAAAGATCCCCTGCATTTGCTAAAACGACCTCAGCAAGGGAAGAAGACCTAGGCATCGCGAGGCCGTGCCTTCTCCGCCGGCCTCGGATTTTTCACAGTTATAGCGTCTTCTTGGCTCTTCTGACGTAAGAGAAGACGGGATGGACTCTGATATTTGCATAGGGTTGTCTGTCTAATGTTAGGATCTTCTGGTTTACAGAAGATGCGAATGTTGGAAGGATGTTCAGTGTTGTAAAGTGTTGTGTATCTGGAATGAAGTTTTCCAACTTGTGGTACTAATGTTCGAGTGATTTTGTAAAGTGTCGTGTTTCTACATGATTTTGTAACATTTCGTAGTCTATCTATAATATAAACCTTATGATATGTATACTTGTAGTACTTAAGCTTAAACTATTTAGTTTCACGTTCCTATAATTTATATAGATACCCAGTTGTAGGTGAAATCATTGTAATTATTGTATTCACTTTTTAAATTTATCATAATATATTTTATCTGTATATATTATAGAAATATACAAGTAAATTGTAACTTAGTGTATATTTGTATCACAATAGTGATAGTATAATAGGCACCTATGACTGTTGTACATTTTGTTGTAAATAATTTATTATTATGTAGAGCAATTCCAAAATATCTGTTTTATATTGCAAGGACATAATGAATAAATTCTGTTATTCTAATGGTCCCACACTTGATATATACGAGTTTAAACACGCTGAAATTTGAATGGTTGTTTACCCGCGGCAGAACGATTAGCCATCAGTAGTACTATCGAAACATAAAGTTAAACTTAAAAAATAAAGATGTTTTTGTTTTCAAATGATTAAAAAAAACGAAAGCGTGAGAAGCGATAGTAACTCAATAGACTTGACGTAGGTACTACTACAAATAAAAAATGATTCATAAATGTTCAGAGCAAAATAAGCTCTCGCGCGTAGTAATACAGCAATAACTTGCCTGCAAGCACGCGGCGAGTGAGGCCCCGCGCATCGCGCGCTGCATCCTTTTATGTTGTACCTATCAGCTGGTTGATACGCGAAGGGCAACGACCAAAGTCAAAGTCAAAGCATTTATTTCAAATAAACCATTATCAGGTATTGTCAAAGTGACGACCGTGGCACTAAACTATCACAATGTATAACTATTGTTTCAAAGTCGCTTTCGAGTTTTGCTTTTCACAATTGTTATTATGCCATTTATTGATTTAAAAATTTATTATTTTTTATAAATCGATTTTATTACCAAGATTAACTCATTTCGCTGCGGGTACACAACCATTAAAATTTCAGCTTGTATATATAAATATATATCCATATAATAAATATTAACTACAGTAACTCTACGCTCTACGCTCTCTGTATATTGCAATATTTGTTTGCTGAACTAAACACTTGCTAGGCTAGCCTTATACCGCCACAAACAGAATTTACTCACGATCTAAAATATCAAATCTCGTTTCTCTAGACAGTGGCAACCATCAAAAATGCACCGAGCCACGAAACTAAAAGCCAGCAAAGTGAAGGATAAGATTATTTAGACTTCCCTCCTCAATAAGCAGGAGACAGAACCAAGCTGGGCCAATAGGCAAAAAAGGACCGGAAAAGGGAATGTAAGATAACGCTTAATTTAGTCTTTGTATCTTACATATAGCCTCATAATATAGCAAATTTCTCTTGACGCCTCAAGTGGAATATCAGAGTGTGTGTGCTCATTGTTGATGTAAAAACGTGATGCTAGAATGAACCTAAGTTTGTAGTCTATCGTTGTTTTCCTCGAGGCACATTCCTTCTACTGAAAGTGAAGTAGGTGCAGTCAGTTCACAGTTATTTTACCTCTGACAACAACACAAGCTACAACCTAGTAGCAACCTTATAGCAAGGGCTCCTTGCGCACAAATAAACTAATTTTGCAGAATCTAAACGGTTTTTCAACAAGAATTTTGTTTTTTTAAACAAAATAAAACAAAGAATTAAGATGAAGATGATTAAAAATTTTATTATATTACAACGAGTAAGGTTTGGGAATTATGTATGAAAAATGATATCTGGCAAATGTCCACCAAGACCACGCTGACAGATGTCGATTCTTTCATCAAAGATAAATTTATTGCAAACCAAATTTCCCGATCACATAATTTCACGAAATTCAGCTGTTAAGTGGCCAGCCAGATCGTGTGATTTAACACCACTGGATTATTTTTTGTTAGGATTTGTTAAACACAGAATCTATACGGAGCCAATCGAATCGATTGCAGCCTTAAAACTCAAAATCCGTGACGCAACGCAATTAACGAAATACACCCGCCATTTTGCCAAAAAGTGAATAAAATTTTTGATGAAAAAATCGATATTTGCCAGATTTTATTTTTTATACATAATTGCCAGACCTTAATCGTTGTAATACAACAAAAATTTGAATCATCCTCATCTAAATTCTTTGTTTTATTTTGTTTTAAAAAACAAAGTTCTTGTTGAAAAACCCTTTAGTTAGCCGAGATTTGTACAGGCTAGTAAACCCGGGTTAACTATTTAGTTAGTCCCAGAGACGCGCCAAATACATACAGACTATGATTTTTCTAATGTTGTGCTATTTTATTTATCACAAAATATTACATTACATCTCCACAAGTAATAAGTTAACTGCCCGTTACATAGAATCGCACAAGTGCGAAATACCTACTTGATTTATAGGTGATACTAGGTACTTCTTGTCCATAACAATAAAGTTATTCACCAGGATTATTTTATAACTTTTTGGATCAGTATTCCCTTTAAAGATATTGGTACATTGTTATTAATATTATTAAACAAAGTTTTGTGCAAAATCAATTAAGGGCAAACTTGTCATCACTTATATGATTGTAAAATTTGTTTTCCATAGGATATTAGGAAAAAACTGAACTCGACTTTAGACCACCAACTTTTGCTTGCGCGTCTAGGATCCTTAGAGACTTTTAAATGGCAGTATTACAATTATAATATTAATAAATCTGGTGAAAGTGTTTAACTAGGTTTTTTTTCGCAGCTTACTACATATATGTTTCTGGGCTTAACCTTATTATAGATTTATTGCGATTAATTAACTTTTCTCTATTATTTCACAGGATTAATTACGTTAAAACACTCAGTGATTCGGGCTATTATGTCCGAAACAGCTGTACCTACACATGATGTGATGGAAGTTGACAGCACTAGAGCTTAAGTTCATTAAAGGGCTTGAATTACATTTTAAGAGTGTTAGTCAGAATTGTGAAAATGTTGTGATAATTGTACATAGTCAAATAACAAGAAGGTGGCATTAGTATCAATTTTGGCCTCGTGCCGAATATTCTTGAATAGCTTTAGTGCCCGAGATGACAGAGCACTGTGGGGCATTTCGATTTACAGCCAGTAGATGGCGTGCAGCAAAGGAGTTCCACTTTTGTACAACAGATGGCGTTGTGGTAATACAATTCTTGCCCTTATCTTCGATATGTAAAGGAAATTTTACTGGCTTTTGATATGGCAAATAGTTAAGAATGGCATCTTAATGGTTTTAAATTAATCGAACTGAGCGTCAGCCAATCATTAAAGGGCTGACTGCTGAATTACAACAAGAGCTGGACGATTCTGTCTAAAATTCTCACTTAATCAAAATTAAGTGAAGTGAGCTCTCAACCTAGATATACAGCCAAGGTGGATTGTGTGGTTTTCGCGGTGAGATGTTTATATTATAGAATAGGCCGGCTGATTCTGGATGCAGAGACTTCGGCAAAATTTAAAATTGTTTGTTAATTTTGGGTTTTCAATGTTAAATATTATGTCAAAGCACCTTATTAGAAACCTGTGAATGTGTGATATTGTTTGTAAGTCATAAATTCCAAACTAAAAATGAAGTCAGTATTTCTTAGTGGATATTTTTATTTTATAGTGCTGTGTTAGAGTAGATAAATCATGAATATACACTTGTTTTGTCTTGTTGAAACTTTCATATTGATTATTTTTAATTACCTAAGTAGTTAGTTCAAATTTTGAGACACAAGTATTTATTTTTTAATTTTAAATGTTTTAAATCATGTTATCTAATCCTTATTTTGACCGATGTATTTGTTTTTGAACTGTTAATTTTTAAAATCAAATTAAAATGATTCTATTAACTCGAGTGTTGTAAAGAGTTTTGTAAAGCCTTGAATTATTTTACATCCAGAAAAACGAATTTTCAATAAACAAATTCTCGAAATAATTGCATTTTTATTTGCACCTGGCAGTAAATTCTCTGATACAGCAACCAAGTTAAATGAATGACAAGGGGTTGCAAACTGCAAACGGTTACTAACGCAACCATGGGCATCTCCGAAGCCAGAGTGTTCAAAATCAAAAGTAATTTATTCAAATTAGGCTGAGTGCCAGCACTTTTTGAACGTCAACTTTTATATGTATAAAGACAGTCCCCGAAAACACCGTCCCTTCACCATTTCCTAGTGTATTAGCTGGGATGAAGAAGTGGCGCAACAAACTCGCTAGCAAAGAAGTCCCTTGCACAACCGGCACGGGTATCCTCCGTTTTTTTTCTCCCGCTCTGAGCGTCTCTTTTTTTTTTTAAGGATGGGATAGGTATCATCAAATGACTTCTTCCACTCTGGGTGGAGCGGAAGGGCGTGTCATACTCTTACTGACTAAAACCCATCCGTGTTCCTTCTAAAGCCCTTTGCGTTCCAGGGCCGCGGTGACTCTTTCGAACTAATTTCGCAACCCTGGCAGGAGCGTCAGACTCTTACTCACCCGTGTTCCTTCAAAATGCTCTTTGCGTTCCAGGATCGCTGTAACTATTTCGATCAATTACGCAACCCTGGTAAGCACTGGCCCTAGCAGGCCCGTCAATTATGCTGACATCTCTTTAAGGCGCGCGTGGAACACAACGCGCCATTGACCCGAAACTGGTCTTTATTGGACGACCCATCGCTCGCAGTCCGTAGGCCCGCGTCTACAGTGGCCAGGAGTCGTCCTGTGCCTCCCGGCGCCCATGGCGTCTTTTTCTGCGGCGGCTGGGTCGTGAGGATTGCTTCTCACTCACGCGTCTCGCCTCCTCCTTCGCTTCCATTACTGCTTCGCAGAAGGAGGTGCCTGCTTTCCATGCCCTCTCGCTCCGGACCACGGATAAGACCAGCCGCCAAAGACACAGGGACAGACCTCCACTCTAAGTCTATCTCCACCGTGTCCTATTCAACGGGTACCCATACATACCTATCAAATCAGAACGCAGCAACCCTGCTTAATTGCAAGAATGAACACTTTGTTTAGTGGTCATCTTTGGACGATCTAAAAGAGTTCTCTTGCCGAAAACATTAAAGAAGATTGTTTTTTGTTGTTTATAAAGCTGTGTTGTTATTCGTCTTCCTGGTTGTGCACCCTGTCATGCGTACAGTTTACTTAACAGTACGTCCTCCAAAGCGTCCGCTTGTTAGCACTTTCTCTTCTTTTTTTGTTTCAGCAAGGAAGAAGTGGGGACACAAACACAACTAGCACAACAAGGTCCCTAGAAAAAAGTCTCTCCATTGGACTACTGGCACGGGCTGGGTGCCCGTGCCACTAATTTGACAAATTGTTTATTGTCTAAAAGAAATGCATAATTGATTTCCAAAGTAAGTATCTGATTATCGGAGATAGGTTGCGTCGCTGATGAGCCTTGTCGGCGAAGAGTTCTGTCGGCGAAGAGTCCTGTCAGAGAAGTGTCCTGTCGGCGAAGAGTCTCGTCGAAGTAAAGTCTTGTCGGTGTTCAGTCTGTCGACGAAGGGTCTGTCGGCGTTTAGTCATACACAACTTTTCGGGAGGACCTCCCTACACAGATTTACCTACCAAAATCATTAAACAGTAAATTGATTATTTATTTAGGTAATTTATAAGGCAGTGGTGTTATCCGTCTTCTTGGTGATGTGGTTGTGCACCCAGTCGTAGATGAGAGGGTAGGAGAGGCGCGTGTAGACGCCGGGGAAGTTGCCCCGGGCGCAGCCTAGGCCCCAGGATACTACCCCGATGAGCACGCCTTCGTACACGATGGGACCGCCGCTGTCACCCTGGAAAAGGGAAGATAGTGTAAAACTGTCTAACGATGGTTTGTATCTGCTTATAAACGCGACCAAGAATAGAAAAAAAGCTTAATCAGCGTTTATGGAGCGCCGTCGTTCCTGCGAACGAGGCAAAGAAGTGTCATTGTCAAGCTTTTATGAAGTTAAAGTTTCGAATTTTCAAAAATGAATGGCCCATGTATCTCTGTACCAAAATTCATCAAAATCGGTTCAGCGATTTAGAGGAAATGCGGGTGCAAGCGTAACAAACAGCGTATAATATTAGTTGGATAGTGTAAATACGATGTCCTTACTTGTTTATTTTTTTACGCACACTACACAGCCGGACTTAATGCCTTAGGCATGCTTACCTGGCAAGCGTCAGGAGACGCCTGGCTGAAGGAGCCAGCACAGAACATGGAGGCAGGGTCGATGGCTTTCCTGTCTAGCCCAGAGCGACGGCACAGCTTCATGGCAATCGTCTTGATGGTGGAAGACTGCAGGTAAGTTGCGCTGGGTCCACCTTCCTAGAAGCAGCAAGTTATTTGACAGATTGAAGGGAAATACCTATGGCATATCTTCCTCGGTGATTTTACACAAATAGCTTAAGCGATGATCAGCGCTGTTGGATGACTTAACTACGGCATGAAATCTAGTTTGTACCTGTTCGTGAGAAGGAGAAGGTTAATCGGTAGGTTTATGGAGGTATGCGGAATAGGATGAATAGCTCCACAACTTTCATTGGAAAGGAAGAATATTTCAACCAGATGGGTGTTGTGTCTGGTGGGTAATTGCCCGATGGTGGTCGTCAGGCTGTAGTATAAACTCAAATTGCGCAGTGGATTTTGATAGCGAGATGTAGGATTTCTGTGACGTCAGATCTGTTTTTTAGTTCGTATGAGGCGGTATAGATGCCGCTACGGGTTCTGATGCCAGACAACCCTCTCGACACGACTAATTCATGTTTCATCTAATCCATTAAAAAAAACCTGTGGAACACTTAAGTATAAACCCCTACCTTAAGCTTGCCCCACCCACTGACAATAGCGGGTTCATTGGCAGGCAGCTTGGCCTCCTTCGCCACGAGCCGGATGGGCAGCACCCTGGCGGAGAACCTCAGCGGCGAGTACAGGCGCACCAGCCCCACGTCGTTGGTCTTCGTCTTGCTGACGTAGCGCGGGTGCACGTAGCACTCCTTCACGTCGTACATCTCGCCGCCGTGCGTCTTCCAGGACGAGCCCAGGCGCACGCTCAGCTCGCTCGCTCGGGCTCTATTGTGGAAAGTTATCGTAGATTGTAAATTGTAATAAAAGAAAAGAAAATGGATATCCCAGAAAAAAAAGGGGTAGGTATCAAACCGTGTAATAGGGGCGAACCTATTGGCACTTACCGAGTACAACTAGAATGCCACCTGTGGTTATACAACGTGTAACAGAATAAACGCTATACCTCTTAAGAGGTCATTGTACTCATCATTATAAACAACTTTTACTACGGGACCAACCCCGAAATCGCCAAAAAAAATCAGTATCAGTATCTGTTCAGTACATTTTGTCAAGTTATGCGCACTGAAATGTATGAGGGAGTCGACTTTTTTTCGCAATTTCTATTTTTGTCCCTTAGAAATATTGTGTTTATCCAATCGAAATGCTAGGTTTGACTTCAGTCTGTTCCTGATATGGTAAAAGCTCAGCGTTCTTCTTAAAAATGATCAGAGCCTCTACAAGTGACATTCTGTTAGCGGTAATGCGGCGAAAGTGATATACTTCAAAAAGTTATTGATCGGCAAATACTGTAAAATGTCACGTGATCAATCCGCAGGCAGCCATCGCTGATAGAATGTCGCTTTTTCTAGAGCTTCAGGTGCTTCACAATATTCTAAGAGGGGTTTTTTTAACGCAACCTAGCCTTTTTTTGGTATCTGCATGGACATCCAGGGTCTGTCAGACTCTTATAGATTCGTCTGAACACGAAGTAAACTTCGGACTACTTCGTGTTCCCTCGCACACTTGCACCGAGGGCTACAGGAGCACTAAAGCAATCTTCAACTCCCGACAGGTGCCATGCTGGTCAAGCTGGGGGCGTGAGGTGTTGAACTCTCCCTGCGACGTCTAAGAGGGCGCGTGGAACAGTACGTGCCACCACATCGGGTGTTTTATGATGGGGGGCGCCGGACGTCTTTGCATCCATTTAAACCTAATACCTAACCTAATCTTCAGTAATAATTTGAAAATATGAATAGTTTCATAAACCTGTGATTTACCAATCAAGCAGGACATAGTAATAATTACTATACTTTGGTAGGAACACTGGTGCACCCATACAATTGTATGCAGAATGTAGTATTTTTCAAGATTTCCACTGCTTACTAGTACTATTGCTCTCCTTGTTAAGTAGTCTGATCAGAAAAACGGAATAACAAACACAAATAAGCAATTGGGAAAAAACTAAGTATTACAGACTAGGTAATCTATTCCACAGCCGAACAACAAACCAGACAATAGCTCCATTCAGAACGTTACAGTTACAGGTCTTGAACAAAACCGAGGATGACGTCACCCCCCATAACAATGTAAATAATATAATATTTGTCGCAATAATCGACGTCGAGCGAGAACAAGCGCTTGCGAAACCATCTGTTGTCGTAAAAACGCGACCTTCGATTAAATCTAATTGAAATCGTTCACGTGCCCGTTTAATTTGTAATTAGGCACGAGCTATTGTGAAAACATCTGAAAACACTGAAGAACTAAAAAATAAGAGTTCACCTTTTTTTGTCNCCCCCCATAACAATGTAAATAATATAATATTTGTCGCAATAATCGACGTCGAGCGAGAACAAGCGTTTGCGAAACCATCTGTTGTCGTAAAAACGCGACCTTCGATTAAATCTAATTGAAATCGTTCACGTGCCGTGCCCGTTTAATTTGTAATTAGGCACGAGCTATTGTGAAAACATCTGAAAACACTGAAGAACTAAAAAATAAGAGTTCACCTTTTTTTGTAGTTTGTTTTTGTTTCTATTAATGGACTCGATGATGGAGAACAGTAAAATTAAGACGCGTAGGATGCCATTTTTTTAACTCAGAGCCGAGAAACTGAGCTTGAGCTAGTGGTTGCATTGCTACATTTGCTACTGCTTACCATGAGAACCTGGGTTCGAGTCCTAGGTCAGGTAAAATGTTATTGTGGTTTAACATTAGGGATTTCTCACTAGCAGCCAGTAACCTAGGTGTTTGACCGGTTGTTGGCAATGTGACTTGATGTAACTAAANGTAGGATGCCATTTTTTTAACTCAGAGCCGAGAAACTGAGCTTGAGCTAGTGGTTGCATTGCTACTGCTTACCATGAGAACCTGGGTTCGAGTCCTAGGTCAGGTAAAGTGTTATTGTGGATTAACATTAGGGATTTCTCACTAGCAGCCAGGAACCTAGGTGTTTGACCGGTTGTTAGCAATGTGACTTGATGTAACTAATTGGAGCGTGTTCATAACATGTGTTGTGAGTTGTGACATGTCGGTGTTGATTATTATAGGATGTTCTTTGCGAATACAATACAGAGGCGATGTTATGTAGGAAACATAACAACTAGTGAACTGTTGTTTCAACAAAAAAAAAGTATTCAGTATACTCAGTACCTAATCTTAAGTTCGGCAACCAACCCATATAGCAACTGTAGTGTAACTGTAGTATAAACTGAACCACTGACGGCATGTCGATCCTAAGTAACAAATATCACAAACGCAAATAACAGTCTATCACCGATAAACCCATTACACAAAACACATAACAAGAAACAAACATCTCAATCCTAATACGAAGGATATTGAACGGAACATGTCCCAACATTTTGCCGGCAACCTATCGCTTTCCAAGTGGGTGACAATAAATTTCTCTGGAGCATCGTAAAGTCCCAGGAGACCTACTACCTCAGTAACAAACTGGCTGCTTTGTTCCATAGCCTCTGGCGATTGCTATTTTGCATCGGAAAAACTCTGCCCCCATCCCTCGCTAGGGCATAAATTGAAATTGGCGAAAGGAACGCAATTCGCTAGGGGTGGACCATAAAAACTGCGCGGTACTGCCTGAATTTATTTCGAGTAGTTCGCGGCTCCTCTAGTCGACTGGTTTTGTTGAATGTTTATTGTTTTCGCTTTTATTCCTTCTTGTGTGTTTAGTTTTGAGCTCGAGGTGTATGCGTGATGTCCATAGATATAATATGGTGATGTCCGATGAATTCTGCAGTTTAAATGTCTTGCAATTTTACTTTGATAAATTGCGTGACGAAATTGCGGTGTGACCATTTTTCGTTTGCAATATAGTAAGCGTTACCGCTTTTCAATGGTAAATAAAATTTAAATAATTATTATGTGAGTTTTCTAAAATGATTTCGAAAACGTCCAATGATCTTGTTGATTTGGCTAAAGGATGAGTGTTGCTGTTAGTCCTCATAAAATCAGGCTCAAAATTCAACTTTCGCATTAAACATTTTATCTTTTTTTACTTACCTGTAATATACAACGTGTTTCTTATGATATTCTATAACTCTAGGGTACCAATGAGACCATTGTCAAAGAATCACCAGGCACAATTTTTTTAAATTTTAATATTGAATTAGGAACACGTTCAATACAGGTACATATTACTTACCTTTAATATATATACCTATGTATATTAAAGGTAAGTAAAAAAAGCTCAAAAACAAAAATATACCTCAAAAGG